>VMBQ01008619.1:0-36480 GCA_007657795.1 Dreissena rostriformis
GCGCAAGTGCTCATGACGTCATTAGTAACAAGTCAAAAGTCAAAGATCATATTCATTCCCGCTGAAATGCAGCGTCGTAGCGATTTTGTTTCAATTATTTCTTTTATATGATAAACAGAAAAACAGGTTACTGTCTGATCTGTTTGTAATATATCAGGCTCGGCACGAATAAAATAACGGCTCGGCAAGCCTCGCCGTAATATATTACAAAAAGATCAGGCAGTAACCTGTTATTCTCTATTTATATGTTCGGGTCGTCGTTGAGTCTTCACGACTACGTTATGTGCGGACCTGACCATCCGTCTTCACATGGGTTGCCATTTATTGGGTACTTTGTATAACTATCCACGTGTTGTTAAAAAATACAACGATAACACAAGAAATCGATATTTTTAGATCGTTTCGCGTCTGATACGCTTTATAATTTTATCAATTTCTTACGAAGATTTTTCGTAAACGAAAGTGTTTTTTCAGTATAAGTCTCCGGCATTAGTGTTATTTCGCACACTGATGTACATTGTTCATTTATTTCTTGAATCTGTGACAAAAAGTCGAAAAATTATCATTTTGATAAACTGTGAACAAGTCCCTTTAATATATTGATAACCCTCAGTTTTATAAATTAACACCTTTAACCATATTGAAACTGTTGATATAGTATGCTTTGTGACCCTGTCTGTGTACGCCTCAAAAAGGTTGTATACGATGGATGATGTAACTAATCTTCCAGTAGCCAGTAATTTGGTTACACAACACACAAGCATCATGGCTACATTGTTACTACCACGATGCTGTGGTTACTTAATATTTAAGATGTTCAATGGTATACTCTAATAAATATCTTTATTTGCTGAAAGACATGCTTATAGTTAAAGACACTCGTTATGTTTTTTTTTGTCCTTGACCTATGTGCAGTCTAAGCATTGATAATCACATGTGTGTCTTTATGAATTTTAGTTGTTTGTTGTATTCCATGCATGTCCTCTAACATATGTTATTGTTGCGAAATAAACGCGTAATTTGTTCTGTTATTGGAATGTAACACGTTCATTCTAAATCTCATTTATTGCATTTCATATAATTGTAAATTTTAAAGGAAAACAGTGCACTTTGGGATTTGTATTACTCAGCGTATCCTGTACTTTCAGTATTTGTGTGTTAGTTCTCGTTATTGTCTCACAATTGTTTTGTGCGACGAATAAATGTACGTATTTTAAACTGTTGTTAATGATTGATTGATATTATTAATGTTTGATTTATTTATAATGTTTAGAATGTGTCCACATGGGTCATTGGCCTTCTGGAAATGTTGTAAATAAAATCTATCAACATTAATCAAAATCTATCATAAAATACTACACTGGGAATATTGCGCGATGGTGGGTTACACTCAACTAAAAAGTAGCCTTGTCCAACATAATTAGTGTTAATTATGAATGGACTTAAAATTAGCATTAACAACACGAACGATGAATTGTATATGCAGTAAATGCAATAAAAAAATTAATGCAATTGTAATGAAGCAGAATGCACATGCAAGTTATCAACACAATAATGCCATTAAACAGCATGTACTTTAGAGGGGCCGACCAATGGGCGTGCGTACGTACATCTCGTGCATGCGTGTGTCCAAATCTTGTCCGGACTCTTCATTACTGAGCAATTATGAAATAACCACAATTAATCACCGTATGGAGACATTTCTCTAGGTCAATGGTCAATGTTGCCACACTTCCAGCTCAATTATGTTGAAAGGGTTTATCCGCCTGTACAAGTGTTACAAACAGGAACTTATAGTATAAAAAGGAGAATTATAAGAGCACTTCCTAGTTTAGCAAACCGGAAATGGCATCTACCGGCATGTGACCACTTAAATGGGCTAGCCGTTGGTTTAAAAAACAATTGAGATACACCAGTCAATAAGTTGTTTACAAATTACCTATACCATTCAAACCAATTACAAATGTGTGTCCACTTCACTTGTTCATTTTGACATCAGTATGTGGCCACGCAATAATCGGTAAACGAAACAATTTCACGAGTTAACCGCAGTTACTTTAGAATTAAGACAGCGTTTTTCATTTTAAATAGACTCTGCCATTCACCAAACTCATATTATATACTCGTCAAAAACCGTGGTCAATCGTAGCGCGACCAGCTTCGAGTGTGACAAAGTCTTAAACAGTCAACATGAAATATAGATATTCAAACACAGTGGCAAATTGAAAGTAAAGTTATTTCAATATTCATTCGTCGCCAATAGTACTGGAAATAAACGCGGCCGCTTTGTCGATCTCACGCTTAGCATTGCTGTCAAGTTCAATGAAATTCAAGAAGCCGTGTTCCTCGTGCGGACAGTAGGCGTGTTCGACCTTCGCCCCAACACGCCTCAGGCGCTCCACGAGGATGAAACCCTCGTCACGTAGCGCGTCAAACTCCGCTGTGAGCACGTACGTCGGCGGAAGTTTAGACATGACGTCATCAGACGCCATGAGGGGCGCCAACATCGGGTCCTTTATCTTGCTCCTTATTTCTCTTAACACTGCCTCACTTGGCTTTGCATTGTTATCACTAGGACGATTTACCGTCTTAGTTTCTTTTTGAAGGAATTCTGGTAAAAGCTCAGGTGATATGTAGTCTTCATAGGTAAGGAGCGTTTCCTCATCGATGTGTTCTCTGTTATACAGAATGCTAAAGTAGTCCCTGTGACCGAAGATGTACGTGAGCCAATAATTAATCATCAACGTTTTAGTGAGAAAGCACGGGCCGTATTCATACGTATGGTAGGACGGCAGGTCAAAGTTGAATAGCTGTATGGCCGGATAGTCCAGCGATAGGGCCGAGACCGCCGGAAGTTCCGTTTCCGACGTGAGATTTAGAACCAGTGCAAGAGCTAGATTTCCACCCGCACTGTCTCCTGTTACATAGTAGATATTAGTTTGCTTTAGTGCAGTGATTAATGACAATGATTTGATTATTAATAATTTAAAAAGCTTCATCACCCTCGAGACAACACGAACGAGTGGGTATAATCATTAAATAATAAAACTTGAAATCCTTATTAAAGCTAAACATTATTCATCGGTTCTTTTAAAATATGCTACATAGCATGACTGTATTTATGGCATTGCTTTTTTTTAAATAAGACATACTTTCATAAATCTGTTTATTACCCTTGACTGCAATTCTGTTTTTGTCCACATTGTACATATCAGCGTGACTTAAGAAGTGTTTGGTTGCTGCGATGACGTCATTGATCGCTGCAGGATACAGATGTTCCGGGGACCGCCGGTAGCTGCACGAAGAAATAGAGAGCTGTTACCCGCACGTAACTTCGCTGACAAGCCATCATTTGAACAAGTCAGCGATACGAGTAATGCGACCTCTTTCATCCGAACGTTAACCCGTGACGCGAAATATACTTGACCGTTATTTTAATGTACGTGGCGACCATAATGGTATATGTCCGATGCATGACCGCCAAGCAATTATATTTATTTGTATACATGTACATTTAATTTGTTAAGAAATATGCCGGTAGATAATATTTGCATTTAACGATCTTAAAAATAAGTCAAATATAGCTTAAAAACGAGTTTCGTGGCAAACATCTGTCAATACACAGGTACTTTCTGTCAATACACAGGTACTATCAGTCAATACACAGGTACTATATGTCAATACACAGGTAATATCTGTCAATATACATGTACTATCTGTCAATACACAGGTACTATCTGTCAATACACAGGTACTATCTGTCAATNATTAAACTTAAAAGGATCAAATATCCCTTCATATCATTGGAAATAAAATCTGCTCTATACATGGGCTTTGAAGGAAGCATTTGGGAACACTAAAGCGTATACTGGAAATGGTCTAAACATAAACATACCAAGGTCAGCCAGTTTGACCTTAGTCGGAGGGACCGAGGTATTTCAAGACCAAAAGTATATTAAGTATACATTTAATTCTCAATACTTCTATATAAAATACTATGGTAATAGAACAAGTTAGATAAATATACTTAATAAAGACTGTATCCCTTAGCATGTTTTTCTCGTTTCGACGACGTGAGACTCCCTTGCTGAGACACCAACGAGTTCATAGCTCATGTTCGTAGATGACGCGCACTCGCGCTCAAGTTCTGCAAATGAGCCTTCCTTGCACCGTGCCATCTTGAGGACAGTTTTGATGCATGCCCGGAAGCTACAAAGCATCACACAGTACACCCAAAAGTTCAGATGAAAGCTGAGCACCATGGCTAGCTCATACGTGGCGTGGATAATCCTGTTGGTCCTCAAGGGCAGTATGTTCTGTGTGCTCAGTTTCAGTATCATCGTCATCAAGTAGAATAGACCGTAAGGCAGTTCCGGTATAAGGAATATGACGACTATCAGTAGAACAGCGATGGTCATGTTTCTGTTTTGCTCCCTTCGTCGCCTAACGTTGTTTTCTGTATTGATGTTACCTGGTCCTTGTCTCACTGATCGCAACATCAGTGTCGTGAACGTTATCAATGCCACACAGGATATCACGTGACCTAGGATCAAATTGGCCCAGATATAAACACAGCCCCAACCGCATGGCTCTTTAAGTTCCCAGTGGCAAAACCCATGACTAGTCTCAATGTCAAAAGCATGGTACATGTGCAATATAAAAGACAGGATGTACATTACAGCAACAATGGCGATCGTTTTCTTGATCGTGCACCAACGATTAGCGGCAGTAGGGTGCCGTACATGCATGAATCTGTGAAACCCAAGGAGAACGGTTTCCCAGACGGATACGTGTGAAATGCACGTGCAATGTACAACCAGGTAATCATGGTTAAATTGCACCAGTCCTTAGAAAGCAACATCTCCTCACGTGAATACACATAGAACGTCGCTGGAAGGGTCACCAGTCCGGTAGGCGAGTCGGAAATGGCGATGAACACCAAAATGATATTAGTAGAAGTTCGCATATGCTTTCGTAGGAATCAAGCAATTACAAGAAAATTGCATAGACACGTAAAAATGATCAATACTGGCCAGATGTAACCGTAGATCACAATCTCAAAGTCGAATATGCTGTACACGTGTTCGTGAAAGTAGTCGTCGAATGAGTAAGAGTCGTATCCCAATGTAGGATCGGTGTAGCTGTTGTTGCTATGTGTATCCGAACCGAGGTCAAAGGTTTGGATGTCCTCCATTCCACGGCGCTATCTTCTGTCATATTTAACTTGAGAGACGACCAATGTAATTTGGCCAATATATTTAAATAGCTTGGATCATCCAAGTATCGTATAAATGCAGATTATTCAACATTTAGTTTTATATCCCTTATAAATCAAGAGACGTTGGGTGTTTTAGTCCTGACTAATTGCTAGTTAAGATATCGCGAAGTCGAGTTCTAAACTTAGGGATGAATGTTTCTATCTTAACAATAACAACAATTAAATATGTAACAATATTTCATTTAAACCAGATGATTGAAAAATAAAGCGTACGTATGCGGCCAAGTTTATAATAAATAAAGGATTGACGCAGTTACTCCCCTTTTTTGCATTGTACTTCATGATAGTATAGTTAATTTGTGTGTACCATTTGTGTCTTATTGTTTTTCGTTGTACGATTTGTTTTTCATTTACAAGTTCTAACATATTATCCTCTTACTAAGTTTTATTTAATTGTAATTGTTGTAATTTCAAAATATTATCTCTTCTGCGAATAATATCACACAGTTTATGATTTTTTTCTGTAAAAGTTTGGAGATGGACTGTTTGGAATAGGTCATTTTATTATATGTTATATATATCTATGTGTCTAAGTATCACATACCATCGTTTATGCCCCTTGTCGTGTATGTACCCATTTACGTCTGTGAGATTCAGTTCCTTGTCATGTGTGCGTTCAGCCATTTACTGTGATGTCATGCATGTAATGTCCAATCAGGATGAGAGATATGCAATCAACAATATTTGAATTGGTCAGCAAATAAAAACCACTTGCTAAAGATTTCAAAGTACTGACTATGCTATCCTTTGACTGTTGACTGTCACAAGAGAAACTCCATCATATATATTATTGCAGTTATAGGCTATTTTTAACTACTTACATTTCATTCTTCCAACCGGGTGATTTGTACATTATTTGTATTCGCATTTTTCTGCATTTTAAATGACTTAATTTATTTGTGGAATAAATAAATGAATGCATTCTGGAAAATTGTATTGGTTGTCCAAACGTTCTAAAAGGTGCTAATTCAATGTTTTTGGTTAAGTGTCAATTATACATATATATGTTCAGTCCATACCCGACCACCACTACATACAACTACACTGGTAGTAAGCTTTAGTGAAACTGCGCAAGTCTTTAAAGATGGAATGTTCTACATGATCTAGTGAAAACATATAATCTCATTTCATTATAACTTTAATTTTTGATCATGTGTACAATTTATGCACACTTAACACACTGTACCTCTTATAAACTGTATAATGTTCAATAAACGTCAGTGTTGGCAGATTAAAGCGTGATTATTTAACTTTTTTTTACTGCACACATTTTTTTGCCACTTAAATAAGCATATCCAATAACAAAAAGTTTCCAAATATTTTGGCAAATGTTGCTTTTTGTTTGTAAAAAAAGTTTTGCGAATATTATTGAATGTAGCAAAACGATCAAAAATTCAACCTGGCATACCAAAAAGTGTGTGGTCGGCAAAAAAATAGGGTCGATCGGGTTAGAGTAAACAAACATTTCATGTTTTTTTGCCTAAGGTTTATGGTTTATTAAAAACTGCGACTTAATATATATATATATATATATACTCACACTTGGTAAAATAGTGGGTCCAATCATATATAACTGACAATTGGGTCCACTTTCTGACATTGTTCAAATAAGCTTTCGAAGATAAAGAAACAACTGCCATGCTTCTCTCTGTGTATACATTACTTCATTTCGCATATATCTCTATATCTGATCTATATATTCAACGAAAACAATTTTGGAACTGTTGGGTGTTTACGGACCCAACATTGTCTTGGTTCTATATATCTAACTATATACTTTTTGTTGGTTCCTGACATGACTAGTGGGTGTTTACGGACCCAACCTTGTCCTTTCTCTCTATATATAACTATATACATTTTTTGGTTCCTAACATGACTGTTGGGTGTTGAAGGACCCAAGTGTGTCCAGTCTGTATATATATGTATATAATTTGTGTTGAGTCGTAACTCAGTATTACATATTGCTTTGGTCTGAAGTAAGTTTTTAAAATAGTAAATCAATTCGATAGCAATAAATCCAGACGCCAGTATTACTGTTTGGTTGATTATTAGTTTGTATTGACCAAACTGTTATGCAGTGGCTAGTCGTACGACCCCGTACGGCTAGACAAGAGGCTAGCCGTACGGCCCCGTACGGCTAGACAATAGGCCAGCCGTACGGCTCTGTGCGTATAGCCTTTCCTATGGAGATTGTCTAGCCGTACGGCTTCTAAAGTATATAATTGTCATTCAGTGCTGTTAATCAAAAACTAGATGCGTTTGCATTACGATCTGTCTCTGACAAATGTATGATTCTGTTAATAATGTATAATCTAGATAAGAGGTATAGGGTTTGTTAAATGATTAAGATAATAAAAGTTTGAATACGTAAGTACGACTTAAAATGCACATGGTGCTTATGTTCGGTAAAGTTTTACATATGGATTCAAGCTTTTATATACCACATACTCTGCTTTTGATCAAATTTAAGAAAATGATCATTGTTTCCTTCGGTTTGAGCGAACCGGGTCATATTAATGTATATGGTGGATTTAGTGAAGTTTGTATATGGTGTGATTTCTAGTGCATCGCGCATGGGGGTTTCATCAAAGTGACACGCTTTAAGATATGAGCAACTTCATTTGTCATACATGCGAACAACAAAGACACTGATAAGCCAGTGTATTCACGCTGTCTAATCAGCGTCTTTGTTGCCGCTGCATCATTACTAGAAATTACACATCAAAAAGCAATCATTGTCGTTCCGATGATATATTTGAGCCGCGTTCTGAGAAAACTGGGCTTAATGGATGTGCGTAAAGTGTCGTCCCAGATTAGCCTGTGTAGTCCGAACAGGCTGATATAATCCAATTAAAATCACAATCTTATGAAATAATTATAATGTGTAAATTTTCATTTTAACTTATTTAATAATTTTAATTAATACTAATTAACAAAGTTTTAATAACTTTCAATTAATAAATAAAAAAAAATAACTATTGCATATTGTTAGAAATACTTAATTTTATGTAAGGCATTGTGCAGTCCATTTTCTGAAGCACTGGTTTCCAAACACACTACATAGGTATATCTTTGTGCCAGGTGAGCTACAAATTCTTACATGCTGAAAACTACCTTGATGTACTATAGAAAACAGTTAGTCAGCAAAAGAGAATGAAATGCACATTCCAATCTAAATTGCTTTCCAAGTTTGGAACTAAAAATGAACGTTGGAAGATTCGAGAAAGTTCCGTGACTTAGGGTCAACAGTTTTGACCCGAATAAATATGAATAAGTAGGTAAATAAACGTGTCACGTGAGACCACGTGGGATCACTTGGAATACGTATTTGGAAAAAGACTGATCAAATTTCAAAAGTTGCCCCTGAAAGAATATTTAAAGAACGCCGTGCGCGAATCAGGGCACTGTGCATTCTGAATATCTTTCAGGTAAGATGTTACTATTTATTTATTTTCAAGCTTAAATTATTGTTTGCTGCAAATAAATATATTCATACTTAAATTATTGTTCGCTACTTTCATTCGTTTTGATTGCATTCAATGTAGGGTATTTAGGAAAATAGTTTGGCTCCACAATATCCGAATAAAAATATATATTGTATATTTTTGATTGTCGCTATTTTATAGGTATCATATTAGTAAAACTTATAGTACTGTTTTCTTATAAATAAATAATTTCTTTATTTTGTGATTTGATAAAACAATATTAATGCTTGGTTAGTGAAATTGAGAAATATTTTGTATGATTTGTTAATCTATAATGAATATCAATATCGTTACATATATACATATTTATATATTTATCATAAATAATATTTGTGCATGTAAATATTTAAATTGCTTTAATAAATTGCTCTGTGCATTCTGAATATCTTTCAGAGCATAAAATGGCATGTTTACACTACCGACTTATTTAATTATTTACATCTCTCAAGAGTCAAAGAATGTAAGCGCTTAACGCTAATTGACATTGAAGTATAAACAAAAATATTCGTTAAGACCGTAAATCGAAGAATAGACAGTATTATCAATTATTAAGAACTTAACAACATATCATACGCTTATGAAGATCCCGTTACCTATAATATAAGATGGGAATAATGGAAAACCTTATTGAACATAAAATAATATGAAAAGCAGCGTACGATATCTAGTGGAGAATACGGTTTTTAAAATTTAACTCTTTAACAATAACATTTTCAACAACAAAAATCGTCAAAAATGTTTCAAGATGTCTCACTACAATTTACGTTCTCGCCAATCAGCCACTCTACCGACTCTGCCGCCACCGGCATTCCCAACCGACGACAGCTCTAATACCACGACGGTGCTTCCGGATCAACCACCACAACCACCAACTCCAGCCAAGAAACTCCCAAATTAACAAGTGAGTCAAAACCTTATTTACAAACTCCCGAAGATTTTGTTGCAAGTGAAAAACGCCGTAAAAAAAAAATTACGTTCAGACTTTCATAAACAATTAAATTCTATTAAAACAATTAGAAGAGTAACAATACATGACAGCCCATTTCGAAGTCACCCATTACAATCCGATACATCAGACGCCGAAGAAACCCGAGAAACAACACCCCAGCCATTAACGAAGGACCCACCGAAGGAACCGCTGATCGAGCCATTATCCAATTTCCGGTACGACCCAGTACCACCGCCATATTGTAATTTTCAGTGCCTCCCCGACGAACGACTACAGGATCCAATTTCCAGTGTTATTTTGCAGAAACCTAACTTTTTCTTAAATAACCCATCACCTAGTGTTAATAGTGATAATTTTCCATCGCAAAGTGCTAATAGTGACAATATTAACTTTCGTAGGCAGACGCCTTCCGCACCGGGCCAATTCCAAGCAGACGAGGTACTGCCGATAAGCCATTTACGACACTTTCCGCTGTTATGGTATTTTTTAGTTTTAAGGAAGTCCCTCTTTCCCGAAAATCAAGTTTAGGCGGAAAGTGTCGTCCCTGATTAGCCTGTGCGGACTGCACATGCTAATCTGGGACGACACTTTACGCACATGCATTGTGCCCAGTTTTCTCAGAACACGACACATTTGTTTGCATAGTCGACATTACGTGTCGTGAAATGGTGCCTCATAATGTGAAAATAGGGTATATAACTTCATGTTGTATATGCTTTTGTAAAGTGCTATTATCTGAAAACAATAAAATAATATTTAATTGTTGTCGTTCTATAATACTTTTTTAAATTTCTGTCAATTTACGTTTCCCATTCTCTTTTATTGTTTTATACTTTTCACGTTAAGTTTCCTTTTATTTGTTTTGTTATAAACTTTTCTCATTGTGATGTCGCAATTTTCATTGACTAAGTTAAGATTATTTACAATATATCAATTGTTCATATTTGATATTTGAATGTACAATGCGTATTTATATACTCCATAACTGTGATTTCTATTGATTGCTGTAATTGTTGTTTGGCGAAATAAATTGACATTTTGATATCTCCTTTGTTTACACCCTTTATATACTATGCACGAATCGGATTTCCAACCTCGACGAAACATGAACCAGACTGCAAAGTCCGTGACGACGACAAGTTTAAAGGCTAGAACTTTCGGAATCTGCAGGTAGCTCAATAATTAATCAATATATTTATGTGTTATAACAGCCGTACGGCTAGACAATCTCCATAGAAACGGCCATACGTACAGAGCCGTACGGCTAGCCTATTATCTAGCCGTACGGGGCCGTACGACTAGCCACTGCCAAACTGTTAACACCAGTCTTACAGAAAATAAGTCTGTATATATAAGTATATAATCTGTGTTGGGTCGTAACTAAGTGTAACATATTGCTTTGGTCTGAAGTAAATGTTTACAATAGTAAATCAATTCGATAGCAATAAAGGTATCCGGACAAACCCCCCCCCCCCCGGACTAAAACCATCCCGTCATTTTCACAGGGGGCGGACAAAAACCCTCCCATGAAAACACGGGGCCGAACAAAACCTCCCATGTCCGGCATTCCCGCCACAGGACATTCGTTTCTTAAAGGTATTTAATAAAATTGTTGCCGATTTTTCGTTCAAATTCAAAAATTCAAATTGATATATGATAGCAAATGCTAGTTCAATAATGGGCAAAACTTAAAAAGAGTATACGCCTATCAAATAATTATGGGAATCTCTTAATAATAAGGTGACAAGTTGTGTTAAATTCAAGAAGTTTCACAACTGTTAACACAAAGTCGATTCCTAATGAGTCATGATAGATATTAAAGGGACTTTTTCGCAGATTTTGGCATGTATTGGAGTTTGTCATTCAATGCTTTATATGAATCAATTTAAACATTGGATCTAAAAAGCTCCTGTAAAAAAAAGAATAAAATTAAAGAAAAAAAGTAACCCTCAACTGAGCTCGAACCACTGACTCTTGGAGTAAAAGTCTAATGTTTAGATCACTCGAACATACGTGCTCATACAATGAGCGATGTATTTTATACTTTATATAAGCAATCCTCGAAGTGTCACAAAATATAACGACAACCACAGAACTCTCCAAGCTATTCAATCGTTTCGCGTTGCAACGCTTTATAATTTCCAAGTTTTTTAGTCGTCAAAAGGTGCATGTAATGGGTATTGTAAAGCATGGTAAATGCTCAATAGTACTGTTTCCTCACAAATATCATAACTACAACGAAAATTTGAGAATCTAAATGATTTATTTTTTCAATTTTGTCACCAAAACGTGAAAAGGTCCCTTTAATCTATCAGCTTGCTGCACCCTGATCGCTATGTGTTGCCCCAGCTGCCCATCTGTGCTGGTCACTGTCGTCACTGACATATGAACATCTCCATCTGCACCCACCCTCCTAACAAAAACTCCATGGATTTATTCTAGTCCATGAATTAGTGTTTGATATCTTAACTCATTTATGCCTAGCGTCTAGATAAAAGGCCTTGGCAAACAGCGTAGACCCAGATGAGACGCCGCATGATGCGTAAAGGAATTTCTGTAAGAAACAAGAAACCGTCGGAGACGGGTGATGCTTCCCAAAGGTTTTTTTTTCACAATATTGCACTATATATTCAGATAAAAGGAAACGTCTTGAGGGCACAGTAGTTGGGGGGACAATAATTTTTTATAGAAAATTCAAAGGGCCATAACTCTGTGAAAAATCATCCGACCAGAACCCGCTGATAATATGCATATCTCCTCTTGGTAGTGAAGCTTCCCATAAAGTTTCATTGAATTCCGGTCATTAGTTGCTGAGAAATAGCCCGGACAAAATTGTGCACGGACGGACACACGGACGGACACACGGACAGACGAAGCGGCGACTATATGCTCTATATGAGCATAATAATCTAAATATAGAAATAAATATACTAGACATTCCTAGTTTTGGAAATAAATGGATCCAATTTAGCAGGATGGGAGAGTCCACTAGGCATAAACGGGCATAAATGGGTTTAAATTCTATATATTCTCGCTCATATTAAATGGTGACTTAGTAGACCATGTTTCCATGTACACTGCACAGACGAAGCTATGCGCTGTTTTAGCTCTGGGTCCGGTTTAATCAATGATTCTACGACACGTTTAAGTAGTGACTGCCTTTTAACTCATTTATGCCGGTCGCGGTGGCCTAGTGGATAATGCGTCCGCCTCGGGATCGGGAGGTCGAAGGTTCGAGCCCCATGGGGAGCGTTTGTCGAAGGATTGATGTTAGTCATGGGACTTGTTCCGAAATGGCCGGTTCGTGAGCCGCGAGCGTTAAAAATGAATGGTTACCGACTTCTATCCGCCTGGCGCCTGGCAGTGTGATAGGAGTTGGGAGGAACATGGTATACAAACGCAAAAAAAGTGTCTCATAGGTCAAATTGGCTGGCCCTTTCAATAGGGGTGACACTATTATAAAAAAGACCTATGCCTAGAAAAAGGCATTGGCAAACATCGAAGACCCAGATGAGACGCCGCATGATGCGTCTCATCAGGGTCTGCGCTGTTTGCTTAAAGGAATTTCTGTAAGAAATATTCTAAATATAAAAATAAATATAATAGACATCCCTAATTTTGGAAATAAATTGATCCAATTTAGCAGGATGGCAGAGTCCACTTGGCATAAATGGGTTAATATTTTTTTCCGGAAAAAAAGGGTACCCGTGAAATCTACCAAGGAAGGAGCAAATAGCTGAATTTAAGTTATTAAATGATATTATTTGATACTCATAATTTTTGTTTCTTCAAACAAATAATCGTAAAAAAATGGTTTCGTAATGTACATAATGATCCATAATGTTAAATAATACGAACCCCATATGCGAAGAACAACTGTACATGCAGGGTACATAGTTGAAACGTCTGACACTCAAAGAAGTTATAATGTGCATAGCGAGGATTCGAACCTGCGACTTCTAGGACGTGAGTCTGCAGGCAAAAAATTAACATTAGTCTGGAAAAAACGGGATTGAATGCATGTGCGTAAAGTGTCGTCCCAGATAAGCCTGTGCAGTCCGCACAGGCTTATCACGGGCCATTCTTTCCGCGCATACCGAATTTTCGTTTAGAAGATACTTAATTCAAACGAAAATTTCCATAAAGAGGGTAAGTGTTTTGCCTGATAAGCTTTTCAGATACTTAGGAACGGCCATGTGAGGGGTTATGCGTGAATGTCCGGTTGACTTCCCACGCCATTTCTGGCTGACATTCGCCGACTTCGGTGGTTGAGGTTTTTACTCAGGGTGTCCTCCTCCCCAAGAATAGCGGCCTACCATGGCTTGAGAACCTACTCTGTCCTTGGTTTTTATATCAGTGATATCCTTCACCTAGCACTTTCCCATGGAGGGGTATGGTCGCAAGGCAGCGGAGGTTTGAAGTCGGAGTTTTCCCTCTCTTAGATGGACTGTCTTCCAAGACTAGCGAGCTCCATCTGCCCGAAGCATGTGGTTATGGCGCCACGGATCCGCCTTTGCCCCTTCTCCTGTCAGTAGTAGCAGTTCCGCCGGGCTATAGACAAGCCACACGAGCAGGCCAGGAGCTGGACTTAGTTGACATAGGCTATGTTTTACGCCCACCATTGAGAAGCATTTTAGACAATGGGAGCTTATCCACCATTGCCACTCCTCGGTGATATCAACCTTGGAACCAAAGGAACAAGATACCTGCTTAACAGGGACCCGTTTTAGTAAACGCTGCAGAGTTCATTTTTAACTTACGTTACTATTTTCGTAGAAGCATATAATTCAATTTCTAACATATGTTGTAACCTATAACAAATGTATAAGAAATATTACTTATTTTACAAATGCCCTGCATATAATCTGATTTCTGTTTTCTGTTGAATCATAGCGCATACTCGACAATCAAATGGGAAATAAACACATTTGCGATCTTCACATTGGTTGCTGCGATATATTATCAAATTTTAAAGAGATCTCATCGTACAATCTCAGGGACTTATTCATTTTCGTAGTTTATAAGCATATCATTAAATAATTTTTACTAACAAATCAAAACTGTGTTGCGTAGTATTAACTTATTACAACAACATGAATACAAGTTGAATACAAAATATTGCTACACCCTTGACCGAGCATTCTGGAAGCGAAAGTCATTGCGCTAGCTCTCCGATACACTGGCATTATTTGTGTCGCGTTCTGAGAAAACTGGGCTTAATGGATGAGCGTGAAGTGTCATCCCAGATTGGCCTGTGCGGGCAGGCTCATCAGTGACGACATTTTCCGCCTAAACTTGATTTTCGATTAGGAGGGACTTCCTCTTAAACAAAAATACCATAAAAGCGGAAAGTGTCGTCCCTGATTAGCCTGTGCGGACTGCACAGGCTAATCTGGGACGACACTTTACGCACATGCATTAAGTCCAGTTTTCTCAAAACGCGGCTCATTATAAAACGTCGTATTACTAACGCTACGTTTGCACTGCGTTTATTTTCCAAATTATCGAGGACAAGTCTTACAAACGCTTTCTTACAAAGTCACTTTAAATGAAATTAAACGGTATACTGACAAAAACCTTCCCGGACAAAAACCCTCCCGTCATTTCCATAAGGTGCGGACAAAACCCCTCCCATGAAAAAACGGGGCCGGACAAAAACCCTCCCATGCAAAAAACGGGGGCAGACAAAAGCCCTCCCTCCCTCGGTGTTAGTGGCTTTCACAAAGGGTTTTTGTCCGCCCCCGTTTTTTCATGGGAGGGTTTTTTCCAGCCCCGTTTTTCATGGGATGGTTTTTGTCCGGCCCCTATAAAACTGACGAGAGGGTTTTTGTCCGGGAGGTTTTTTGTCCGGCATTCAATGCATTCAGCAATAAATCCAGACGCCAGTGTTCCTGTTTGGGTGATTATTAGTTTGTGTTGACCAAACTGTTAACACCAGTCTTACAGAAAATACCTAGATTATTGATATACATAAAATGAGGGAAATCCTTTTTAACACTGTGGGTAGCTGGAAACTGTCCCACCTTAAGTTAAGATTGAATGTGAACAATTGAAGCATCTTTGGCCAATCTGGCATACGCCGAATACTGGCATGGTTGGACCGCACTCAGTAAAATAGTGGGTCAACTCATATATATTTATATATCTTGCAATTGTGTCCATTTTCTGACATTGTTCACAGAAGATTTCGACCGCCCCAAAATTGAAAGAGCTTGCAGGCGAAAATGATCGTCTGCAACAAACTCATGAAATCTCGTTAAAATGGGATTGGATTAACTCATGTATGCCTATTACAGACTTCCAGCTGACGATATCTAATAATTGAGACAACTTATTAGATCTGCTGTGTCATAATAATAATCATGAAAACAGTGACAAAACATAAACTGCCAATTGTGAGCGTTGTTTATATTGTTTCGCTGTTTTCAAATGCTGGCTGCTATGAAACATTCAAAGTTGGTTGCAGGGACGACATATTACTTCAATTAAATTGTAGTTGCTTGATCGAGCCCAGATTGGCAGTTCAGTATCTACGGTATTCCTCCTTCATTAATGATCCGTGCATTGCAATATGCATTTAAAATTGTTGACGAAAATAACAAAATAACAACACAAGTTACACACGATGTTTATTTCATTTTTATATAAGCAAAATATCGTTCTAACAAACTAACAAACATATTCTATAAGTCGAAAATATATAATGTGAACTTCCGCGCAGGTCCTTTAAATGTATTCAATGCTTTAGAAAATGCGAGTCAAAGTATATTTAAAAAAATCAATACTAATGTCAGTATTATTACATTCATCATTCATTAGTCAACGACTTATAGATTATTGTAATTTAAAACAAGAGATGTGTTTGTCAGAAACACAATGCCCCCTACTGCGCCGCTTTGAAGCAATATATTTGACCTTTGACCTTGAAGGATGACCTTGACCTTTCACCACTCAAAATGTGCAGCTCCAAGAGATACACATGCATGATAATATCGAGTTGCTATCTTCAATATGGCAAATGTTATGGGCAATGTTAAAGTTTTCGGACGGACGGAAGGACTGACTGCCGGACGGTCCGCCGGACGGACTGATGGACAGTTCAACTGCTATATGCCACCCTACCGAGAGCATAACAAATCCAGAAATTAGAATAACGAATAAATAAAAATATGGTGGTTGTGAACAATATATATGACACAATTTGAAATGGTTGATATTGATTCCGTTTTATAGCGTGAGAATCTATTTCTTGATATTAAATCAGTCAGTTATCTTATTCTAAATGAAATGAGCTAAGCAGGTCTCAAATTTCAATGTCAAAGACATAATCAGGGAAAATATCTATTTTTGGAGGTTTCATTGTGGATTTACATAATAAGTGGAATCACTGACAGGGTCAAATTCAACATTTCAAACACTTAACTTATACATCAGAAATAGTCCATGGCAATTATCAACGTTTATTAAGATCAACGTATTTTTATGAAGCCCGTACCTCCATGAAATAAACTATGGACCATTTAATCAAGTCCTATACGATACTTTTAATTTAAAAAGATGAACTTTAAGGAAAATTACACCAGAAAAAAAGTGGTGACTGGAGTCCAATATTCATTGTATTCAAGCATATCAACAAAATCACATTGTTATCATAATCACTATTAGTACCTGTATTTAAAAACTGAGTGATTATGCGCCCAAACAAGTTCCAAAAAGACAGAACACCAAAAAATCTTAAATTGTGTAAAACAAATTAAGACATCACTTCAATTGAAGAACAATTTTAGCTACAAAAAGTTCTCATCATAATAGTTACTTCAAATATTCAACACTGGATATTTGTAACAACATCTTAAAGTCATAAAATTCCTCTACATTGAGTTGAAAAATCAGCTATGCATTTTCTTTAAATGATAAAGATTACTAATTTTAACTTTCTTGCTCTTACATTCCTTTTCACTACAACTGTTTCAGGCATCAGAACTTATTTCACAACCAAAACTCTCTACAAGGTGATTAAAGAATTCCTCAGATTTTTTGTTCACCACTTAGTAACAATAACACTCATAACATGCTGTGACAAACATTTTTTTCCATAATCTTGAAGAAAACAATTTTATACGCAATAGAAGCCCATTCAACACCTAAACTTAATTTGTTTTGAAGTGCCAAAAAATATGTATACAACTTCACTATTGCAAATAAATTTTCAAAAAGGTAAGGCTAGAAGTAATTCAATTGTCTGAAAACGAATATGCATGCTTGGAAGTTTCTGTTTTCCAAAATAGCTTGCAGACCCACCCAACTTGATCAATTATTTAAATTTCTAATGCTGCTAATGTCAGCTAATACGAAGTTTACAAATTTCACTCTAGGTAAGGACATCTATGGTGTCTGCTTCTGCATCTAAGTCAAGAATTCAGATGTCACACAAGGGAAGAGATGAGCTCAAATAATTATATCAACATCTTAACATATCGTATATAATTACATATAGCTGTATTATTATATGATTAAATATATTATTACAAGCAAATGTCCTGGATAAATAAGCACATAATGGGAATACAAGAGATGTGTTTGTCAGAAACAAAAAGCCCGCTACTGCGCCGCTTTGAAGCAATATATTTGACCTTTGACCTTGAAGGATGACCTTGACCTTTCACCACTCAAAATGTGCAGCTCCAAGAGATACACATGCATGATAATATCGAGTTGCTATCTTCAATATGGCAAATGTTATGGGCAATGTTAAAGTTTTCGGACGGACGGAAGGACTGACTGCCGGACGGTCCGCCGGACGGACTGATGGACAGTTCAACTGCTATATGCCACCCTACCGAGAGCATAACAAATCCAGAAATTAGAATAACGAATAAATAAAAATATGGTGGTTGTGAACAATATATATGACACAATTTGAAATGGTTGATATTGATTCCGTTTTATAGCGTGAGAATCTATTTCTTGATATTAAATCAGTCAGTTATCTTATTCTAAATGAAATGAGCTAAGCAGGTCTCAAATTTCAATGTCAAAGACATAATCAGGGAAAATATCTATTTTTGGAGGTTTCATTGTGGATTTACATAATAAGTGGAATCACTGACAGGGTCAAATTCAACATTTCAAACACTTAACTTATACATCAGAAATAGTCCATGGCAATTATCAACGTTAATTAAGATCAACGTATTTTTATGAAGCCCGTACCTCCATGAAATAAACTATGGACCATTTAATCAAGTCCTATACGATACTTTTAATTTAAAAAGATGAACTTTAAGGAAAATTACACCAGAAAAAAAGTGGTGACTGGAGTCCAATATTCATTGTATTCAAGCATATCAACAAAATCACATTGTTATCATAATCACTATTAGTACCTGTATTTAAAAACTGAGTGATTATGCGCCCAAACAAGTTCCAAAAAGACAGAACACCAAAAAATCTTAAATTGTGTAAAACAAATTAAGACATCACTTCAATTGAAGAACAATTTTAGCTACAAAAAGTTCTCATCATAATAGTTACTTCAAATATTCAACACTGGATATTTGTAACAACATCTTAAAGTCATAAAATTCCTCTACATTGAGTTGANATGAGTGTTTTACATGTACGTCATAATTCTGTAATATCTCTTTTCTCATGCAAACATTTATGTAGTATGTAAGTTTTCATTAAAATGATATACTTGTGTTGGAATTTGTTTTTATCGTACACAAACTGTGAACATAAAAATGTTTTGCATTCATATGTTCGTAACAATTTCAAAATTCTGTTACTGCTTATAAATATATTTTATGCATACATATGGAATGCCGTAAATTGGTCAAGTCCTGTCAATGATTACCACCAATACCGTTGATATGCCCCTTTAAATGTATTGAGTACGTCTTGTTTTAAGTTGGATACGTAATTAGCCTAACTTGAATGATCTTGATACACATTATTAATAATGTATGTTTTCATTTAAATTTAAATCTACATTTGCATTTGGAAACAACAATACATTGATCAAGTCATGCCAAGAATTTCAATTAAATAACGTTGATATGCCCCTTAACATGTATTCTTTACATGTTTTTTTTTTTNGGTTGGGGGTGGCTGTATAATCCTAATTTTATCCACTTTGCTAAACAGGATTTTTTGTGTCACAGTGACCTTGACCTTTGAACTAGTGACAACAATTTCAATAGGGATCATCTACTGTCCAAGGCAAATCCACATTTGAAGTATCAAGTAAATCGGTTGATTTGTTGACAAGTTATAGATCGGAAACGATTTGCACATTCATTGTCGAAGTGACCTTGACCTTTGAACTAGTGACCCAAATTTCAATAGGGGTTATCTAATTCTAAGGCCAATCCACATGTGAAGTATCAAGTCAATGGGTAAATGCGTTGAATAGTTATTGATCGGAAATGATTTTCACACTAATTGTGACAGTGACCTTTGACCTAGTGACCATAATTTCAATAGGGGTCATCTACTGTCCAAGGAAAATGCATATGGGAAGTATCAAGTCAATTAGTCAATTCATTGAGGAGATATTGATCTGAAATGATTTCACACCTATTGTGACAGTGACCCTGACCTTTACCTAGTGACCCCAATTTTAAAAGAGGTCATCTACTGTCCAAGGCCAATGCAAATGTGAAGTATCAAGTCAATCAGTCAATTCGTTGGAGTTATTGATCGGAAACAATTTTCATACTTATTGTGACAGTTACCTTGACCTAGTGATCCCAATTTAAATAGCGGTCATCCACTTTAAATGGCCAATCCACATATTAAGTATCAAACCAATGTGTCAATTTGTTGAGGAGTTATTGATCGGTTAAGATTTTTACACTTATTGTGATAGTGACCTTGACCTTTGACCTAGTGGTCCCAATTTCAATTGGGGTCATCTACTGTCCAAGGCCAATGCACATGAGAAGTATCAGGCCAATCAGTCAATTCGTTGACAGTTATTGATCGAAACGATTTTCACACTTATTGTGATAGTGACCTTGAACTTTGACCTAGTGACCCCAATTTCAAAAGTGGTCATCTACTGTCCAAGGCTAATGCAAATGTGAAGTATCAAGCCAATCAGTCAAATCGTTGACGAGTTATTGATCGGAAACGAACTGCTTTACCGACAGACCGACATCCAGCAAAACAATATACCCCCTGTTCTTTGAAGAGGGGTATACAAATTATCAAATTCTAGGAATAACAAAATTTTCATTAAAACTGCAGCATACACCCTTAAACAACATTTTAATTAACAGGTTTATCATTTCAACAACCAGAGGGCCTGAAAGGCCCAAAGTCGCTCACCTGAGATGCAAACGAACTGACCTGTTCTGTGGAGCATAAGAACAAATGTTCTAACCAATTTTTATGAATAGTGAACCTCCGGGCGACCACGTTATTCAACAGACCGGATACATTTTCGTACACATCCAAAATATTATTTAAACAAATATTCAGACGATGTTTCATGACGACTGTACAATAAATGTGTCATAGAGAGTGTAAACAAGTTTTTACAATAGCCATATAAGGAAAAATGCCCCACCACCTGGTGGCCATGTTTTTCAGCCAACTGGAACAATTTTTGAACTCGTCTAAGATATCATTGGGGCAATTCTTGTGACCAAGTGTCATGAAGATTGGACAATAAATGTGGCCTCTATAGTGTTAACAAAGTTTTACTACAGCCATAAAGCCATATAAGGAAAAATGCACTGCAACCTGGTGCCCATGTTTTTCAACCAACCGGAACAATTTGTCAACTCATCTCAAATATCATTGGGACTAATCTTCTGACCAAGTTTCATGATGATTGGAAAATAAATGTGGCCTCGAGAGTGTAAACAAGGTTTGACTATATATAGCCATATAAGGAAAAATGCCCCGCACCCTGATGGCCATGTTTTTCAACCAACCCATACCATTTTCATACTTGTCTATAATTAGGATGAATCTTCTGATCAAGTTTCATGAAGATCGAACAATAAATGTGGCCTCTATAGTGTTAACAAGGTTTTACACAAGCCATATATAGCCATATAAGGAAAAATGCCATGTTTTTCAAGCACCCGGATTCATTTTCAAACCTGTCCGAGATTTCATTGGGATAAATCTTTTGACCAAGTTTCATTATGATCGGACAATAAATGTGGACTTTAGAGTGTTAACAAGGTTTTTCTATTATAGTTATATAAGGAAAAATGCCCCGCCCCCTTGGCGGCCATGTTTTTCAGAAAACCGAAACCATTTTTAAACTCATCCAAGATATCATTAGGACAAATCTTCTGACCAAGTTTCGTGAAGATTGGAAATAAATGTGGCCTCTAGAGGGTTAACAAGTTTTTACTATAGCCATATATAGCCATATAAGGAAAAATGCCCCGCCCCTTGGCAGCCATGTTTTTCAAGCAAACGTAACCATTTTGGAAAACATCCAAAACATCATTGAGACCAATATTCTGACCAAATTTCATGACGATTGGACAATAAATGTGGCCTCTAGAGTGTTAACAAGGTTTAACTATAGCCATATTAGGAAAAATGCCCCGCACCGTGGCGGCCATGTTTTTCAACCAACTGGCATCATTTTCAAACTCGTCCAAGATATTATTGGGATGAATCTTCTTACCAAGTTTCATGAAGAATGGACCATAAATGTGGCCTCTAGAGTGTTAACAAGGTTTAACTATAGCCATATAAGGAATTTCCCCGCCCCTTGGCAGCCATGTTTTTCAAGTAACCATTTTCGAACTCATCCAAGATATCATTGAATCAAATCTTCTGACCAAATTTCATGAAGACTGGGCAATAAATATGGCATCTAGAGTGTTAACAAGGCAAATGTTGACAACGCACAACGGACAAAAGGCGATCACAAAAGCTCACCATGAGCACATTGTGCTCAGGTGAGCTAATAAAACGCCTAAAAACGAAATGTATTTATCTCGACAATGTTCCAGGCACGTAAAAGTATTGATAAATAGTTTACAGTATTAAACCATGTTATATACCGTAAAAATGCAGTTCTCATCGGCCATTGCATCATGGCAAAGAGTGCTTGGACTATAAGAACATGCAATGTAGACATGCTTAAAGAAAGTAGAGATTTCAAACAGTTGTTTGATGCAGAATGACGATACATAGTTAATGCTCCAGCAATGAAAAGACAAAACAAAACAGTCAAAACACACCAAAGGTCATTCCAGAGACACAAGATTTTGTTCTGTTAAGGAAATACCTGATGAAGGAGTTAAGAGAGACTGTTGACCAGATGAAACAGAAACCAACTGCAGCAGGCTTACAGTGGCTTGCTAAAGTGACAATGTGCAGACTAATACTGTTCAACAAAAGGAGAGTTGCTGAGGTGGAGGATTTGATGGTCCACAACTTCATAAACAGGCCTAGGTGGACACACTCAGAAGAGTTCCAGCTGTCTTTGTCTCACATGGAGAAAGAGCTAGCAAAACGCTATTTATTCCATATCGAAAAATGATCTATACTCCAATTTGGGCGATTCATGTTTGTTGTCAAAAGATTTGTTTTGATGACGTTATTCAGTCACCCGGCGAATGCCTTAATATCACACATAAAAAAATACATTTTCCTGGTCGATATAACGATTTATGGACCGGGCCTGGGCAATATATTAATATATTGACCGGACGACGTCACATTGCAAACAGAGCCATTTATGCATGAGATATAATATTGTGGTATATTATATTTGTAAATTAACCATTCCCTTGTTTTAAGAAATTTACAGCAGACACCTTTAAAAGCATTTCAATAAACAAGAGCTGTCTCCATAGGATGACATTTGCCCCCGAAAAACGCTTTGATAGAAGTTATGAGAATTTTTCGAAACCTTAATACCTTTCGATACCTAAACGCGGACCCTAAGTTCAAGGTCAAGGTCAAAGGGGTCAAAATTTGTGTGCATATGGAAAGGCTTTATCCATATACACATGCATACCAAATATGAAGGTTACATCTTAAGGGACATACAAGTTATGAGCATTTTTCGAAACCTAAACGCAGATTTAGAAACCTTAACGCGGACCCTAACTTCAAGGTCACAGTGGTCAAAATTTGTGTGCATATGGAAAGGCCTTGTCCATATACACATGCATACCAAATATGAAGGTTACATCTGAAGCGACATAGAAGTTATGAGCATTTTGCGAAACCTAAACGCAAAGTGTGACGGAAAGACAGACAGACAGATGGTCCGATCACTATATGCCCTCTTTTGGGGGCATCAAAAAATAAAAATCTTGATGCATATCTGTTTCGTTATGGAATTGAAGTTAAACAACTTGCGACAAAGGATAATTTGCTTATTATGAGCAAATTTCCCAATTGTTTCTGTGTTTTCAAATGCTGTATACTAAAAAGAGCATCAAATATCGTTTGTATTAGGGAAAGAATTAAATTTCTCAAGGTTGTAATATAACCACAAGTATAAAAGCTACTCTTTTAGAAAAAGGAATTGCTAAATCCAAGCGTAAAATGGTTTCGATTCAGAATTAGTTTCACGCAGTTTCAACAGCACTTCAGTTATAAAACAGAGGCCAGTGTACCTATCAAATCTCCTAGCATTCAATCACTAGTACAGCATACAAATATTTCAAACAACTGACTGCTTTTCAACATGACATCATTGAAAAGAATTATTTGCAGAGCCAGAGCTGAAACTCAGGACCTATTTGTGTAGAATGTCATCATTGATCAGTATGCATTTTTTTTTCAAATTTTTTACAAATCAATTAATCGAATAACATCACTGTTTCTATAACAATTGAGAGTATGATTAATTGTTTAATTTGTGAAATTACGTGCCTGGAACATTGCCGAGATAAAACAAGTCATTTAGGATCTAGTGTCACTGTGATGGACTGCGCCCTGGCGAGGAATTATCAGTGTTTCAGTTTCTGTTTGTCTTTTATAATGTTATGTACTCTGGTCCTAATTTGGACAAGAGTTCTGCTTTTAAGAGCGTCTGCTGCTTTCTGTAGCTTCCAGGTTGGCGCCATTTCTTTGTTTTTTATTTCATGTGCGAATAGTTCAAAAAATCGTTTGTTTTCTTCCGGCTCCCATGGTCTGTTTGTGCCTCGTCTGACTGTGGCTATAAGCAAAAGATCACAGATGAATTAACATGAATACCTGAAGTATAGCAAAAACATAACTAGTCAAGGATTCATCAAGTCGAAGTGATCTACTATACAATGCTGCACACCAAAGCTCATTGCTTTGAACTTACAGAGAAGACTTATACAGATTTTTCTATTAAATATATATACAAGAGGCCCGTGAGGGCCTTAATCGCTCTACTGATATCTTTACAGTGTGTTAAAACACTAGCAAATCATTGTAAAACAAGCAAATTCGTTGAATTGATATCCCCCGCCAATATGCTTCTGGACACAAAAGTGTTATATTTGACACTCAAAAAAGCATTTTTTCAATATACAAAGGGCCATAACTCTGTTATTAACAGATGGTGTACAATGCCATTTGGCGTGCATCATCCTCTTATCCATATATATACTCATACCAAGTTTCAATGAAATCCGCCAAAGCACTTCCAAGATATGGCTCCGGACACAAAAGTGCCGGACGGACGGAAAGACGGACGGATAGACGGACAACGCCAAAACAATATCCCTCCGCCTGTGGCGGGGAATAATAATCTGTCAGAAAATGTCTGTTTAAGCTTGCATTTTAGGTAAGAGGATTTTTAATAGAAATGAAGCTTTGAGATTAAAATGCAATTATTATTTCCCGAATTGTATCAGCTCTCCAGAGTATTAAAGCACTTATGGATACAAACAATCCTTACAAGTTTAAAAAAGAATAAGCAGCAAATTTGTTAAATTCCTGGGGAGATAATTCTAGACTTCATGTTTCTGTTTTGCTCATTTTCAATAGAATCTGATTTATTCCTTGAACAAGTGGAATTCCACAATTTTTTCAAATCCAAGAAGAGATGATTCATTATCAATAGGATTCGAGTCTTCAAAGATGTAAAGACACTGCAAGTTTGAAAAGAATCTGATCTGAACTATGTTCTTACCCCTCTAAACAGAACAGAATTTTTTCATTTCTCAACTTAAAGAGTTATAATTCTGGACGTTTATATTGCCCTGATATTGATCATTTTAAAAAGAGCTAAAATATTTATTTATCTGAAAACAATATGCAAGTTTAAACAGAATCAGATTAAAACTAGATTTAATCGTGTTCCAAGCTAAATACATGTATTTCAATATTTTTCAAATCCAAGGGGAGATAATTCAAGACTAATAGCCTCAATGATATAAAGACACTGTGCAACTTATTCACGTAAACAAGCGGAATTTCACCATTTTATCAAATTCAAGGGGAGAAAGACCAGCCAAAAAAACATCCCTGCAAACTTTGATTGCATTTGAGCCAGGGTGTAATAGGACATATTTTCTACAGAAATGATAAATACCACTTAATGATGCGCCTGAAATGACAAAAGACTATTTCTCATTGTTTTAACAAGTCAATGAACTGTAAAAAATGGTGAACATTTGTGATAGTAAACTAGAAGATTAATATTTATCTGTATCAATATTATTATTCTATATCTAAACTGGTTTTAAGATATTGCGATATGACAACTTTAGTTTTTAGTTTGATATAATTCTTATTTTATTTTTATATTTTAAATTTGTTTACTTTATTTGTCATTTATATAGTTTTATTTATATAGATTATGTACAACGCCATCGAATATGTTTTAAATGTAGAAATAGGCGTTTTAGCAAATAAACCAGTTTCAGTTTCAGTTTCAGACAAATCATAAACAACTAGACACAGGGAAATAGAAAAATCTCACCTTGCGCACATAGTGCCCAAGTGAGTTAAAAATAGAGATTAATTGGTTTGGTAAACCTACATTTATCTGCACTAGTAGCCCCAAGATTGGACGTTTCAGGAATGACCATGGTAGGATTCATAGTAGCTTGAAGTTTGTCTGCTGACTTGTGCACAAATGGACGATCAATATCTGAAATAATATGCATTAAAAGGAATTTTCGTTATATAAAACTTATAACCTGAGCTCATTCATACTGTAGCTTTAACATATCTGGTTCCTATTGATGTTTTTTTCAATATGGAGGGGATGTCAGTGATATAGCATGTAAGCTTTATCTCAAGTCTTGAATAGCCACTTGAAAGCTTTCCAACTTGCGTCAAGTTTACTGCTCTCAGCCAAGAATAAAAAATACAGCATCTAACATTTTCCTTGTGTTATTCATTATTTAAAAAAAAGGTTGATGTCATTTTTAAGTAAGGTTGATGTATTATTTGACACAATGGTATCTGTTCAACCTCCATATATATAAAGTTTCTTGTCAATTTAACTTCATTTTACAAGGGGGTTCTCCCAATAATAAAAGAGACTGTATTAATATTTTTTAAACTTAGCATTTGTAAAAACATTTCATCAGGTAAGAAATGGGCGCTCATTATTTGACAATTTTTGACCAACGAAGTCTTCCAGACATATTCAATTATGACAAAAAAAAAGATCTTTAAAAATATTCCTTTGTAACAATTGGAATATACATGGCAATAACACTAGTATGTGTATTTTACTAGAATCGCGTGTGCCATCTTTTGTTTGATTTTCCCATTAATACTTTGTATAATTTACCCTTAACATTGTATCATCTGCATAAACCTTATTACGGCTTTAAGATGACCACCAATTAAACAAGAGCACTGCATAATGGGTGCCGCAATCGGCTGCGGGTGCATTTTTAAATAAATGAAAGCTTGTCAGATTTTTTTATTTTTTTAGAAGTCACAGTGACCTTGACCTTTGACCTAGTGACCTTAAAATGGGTGTGGCATGTAGAACTCATCAATGTGCATCTACTTATCAAGTTTCAAAGTTGTAGGTGGAAGCACTTTGATTTTAGAGCAAAATGTCAAGGTTTTCGCATGACGCCGACGGACAGCGGCGACAAGCTGGCTATGACAATACCTTGGGTTTTCTCCGAAAACAGCTGAGCTAAAAATGAGAAATGGTTTATGATGTTTAAAAATGTAATTCAAACAAGAATATTTTTTTACTTATTGTGAAGAAATGGTTTCATCAAAAGGTATTTGTGGCATTCTTCAATAGTTAAGCTATTCTACAGACCATTAAATCTGTAGAGTAAATGTGACAATATTGCAGAAAACGTTACTAATATTATTCAAGCACTAAATACAAACTTTGCAAATATCTATAAAAAATATAACAGACAATAGCTTTACCTTCATCTGTGAGGTTGTTGGTGGTACAGGTGACCTCTCCTTGGTCGAGGGGACGACACTGTGAGATGTTCATCAAGTTTTTATTGCCGTCCGATGTGATGCTTTATTTGGGACTGGCCTCAAGTAGTGGATCCCCATTCACCATCCATGTCTTGTTGACTTCGTTGACAGAATTCTCGCATTCAAACAGGCCGGATACAAGCTCATTTACAGATACGTCCTTGAGAGGTACAGTCCATTCCCACTGGAGAACAGAAATACACACAATGAGAGAGGAACAATACATATTGCAAGTCTTGATGAAAATGGGTGTAGCTCAAGATTGTCACAAGCCAGAGTTACATTCTTTGCAATTCAGGTCGACGATATGCTATATTACGTTAAAGTATTCAACATTCAAAATTCCATTTTGATCAATGGTGTTTTTCTTTGCATCATAGTTCACATCAGATAAACAAAGTTGGGCGAAATTACAAAATCATATACTGAAAAACTGTTTCCTTTGTTAGAATACTATATCTTCATCAGATGAAAGTTATGCAATATCATTTTTCCAAAGATTTAAAACTTGTTATTTATCCCATTACTAAAATGTACATGTATTTATCTTTACACAGCTGCAACGAACAATCCTACCGCACAACATTGCGACACATCTTATAAGCACCTTGAACTCTTTGCTGCCCGCAGACACATTTTTGCATCTTACAGCATAAACCATTTAAAAAAACGAGCAAAACTAGGGAAAATCCTGGTTCACCTCAGCTAAGGGCTACAACCATAAGCTGGAGGATTTAATGGGAGTATGCTTATTGATTCAATGAAGTAATCAAACAAGTTTTAAAAAACTTTTTTTTTAATTTGATGAAACTAATCAGGCATAAAACTTATGAGGAACATTTGGGAGGCACGGTATACTCACATTATATTGGATTTTGCATGATGGACCACATTGTAATGAATCTCCTTTGTACACACAACAAAGTTTCAATTCTGCATACTTATGGAGTGAGTAATTTTGATATCCTTGAAAATCACTCTAAGGTCTCTGCAAAATTAAAATTGAACAATTTCGAACAAATAAACAAATAAACATTAACAAACTTCAGCATAGCTTAGGGGTACACACTTGATATGCTGTCATCTGTCTTTTTAACCTATTTGAATAATAGTTAAAAGCAGAATGTCAATATCACAATCAAGAATTGGATTTCGCAAAATATTTTTGTAAATGAGGCAACAGTTTAAACCAACCATTTCATATTAGTGTATCTTACATGATATCCAACAATATCTGTACAATTGTTTATCACTAAAAAGGGACCCAACAATTTGTTTAACTTACATAGGACCAAACAATATCTTTTACTAAGTGTTAACATGTGTACTTGTAATAAAGGGCTGGGTCTTCATTACTTATATGTATACCTTAAACGTTAATTATACCTATAATGCTACTTACCCAACAATGTTTCTTACTTATATGGGACACAACAATGTTTCTTATATGGGACCCAACAATGTTTCTTACTTATATGGGACACAACAATGTTTTGTTACTTATATGGGACCCAACAATGTTTCTTATATTGAACCCAACAATATTTCTTATATGGAACCCAACAATGTTTCTTATATGGAACCCAACAATGTTTCTTACTTATATGGGACACAACAATGTTTTTTATATGGGACCCAACAATATTTCTTACTTATATGGGACCCAACAATATTTCTTATATAGGACCCAGCAATGTTTCTTACTTATATGGGACCCAACAATGTTTCTTATATGGAACCCAACAATGTTTCTTACTTATATGGGACACAACAATATTTCTTATATGGGACCCAACAATATTTCCTATATGGGACCCAACAATATTTCCTATATGGGACCCAACAATATTTCTTACAATATTTCTTACCAGTATATGGGACCCAACAGTATTTCTTACAATATTTCTTATATGCGACCCAACAATATTTCTTATAATACATCATATATGTGACCTGACAATATTTCTTATACGGGACCCACAATATTACTTATATGCGACCCAACTGTATTTTTCTTATATGGGACCAAACAATATTACTTATAAGGGACCCAACAATATTACTTATATGGGACCCGAAAATGAGTGTTACTATGTTTATTTCTTATATGACACCCTACAATGTTTATTACTTATATGAGGCCCAACAGTGTTTATTATTTAGTCAGAGGAAGAAATATTGTCAGGTTGTCATACACGCATGCCCTTCAAAACCCACCCTAACAAGTTTTAATGTTGTTTTTTTCACCTTATGGGGAAGAAATAGCTTGATCCAGATCAGGTGCATAGCCCAGATACCTGACAGTAATATAAGTGTCAAGCTTTGCACATGATTAACATATGCTGCTTACATACATTGTATCTACAATAAAATGTTGATAACCTTATCTCTCCAAGGAAAATACTTTTTTTGGGGCCATAGTTAAAGCGTATCTCCTCCCCCAGCTCTATGTCTCGCACAGCAAACACACAGAGGTGTGGTGTTTTGTTCACATGGAGAGCTTTAGCAACAGAGTTAGGCCTGATATGGTCATCATTTACAAGTCTGCCCAAAGACCAATCATCATTGAAACCATCAAGCCTATACAACAGAAACAAACCATGAAAGTAATAAGTTTTAAAGAAAAACAAGAAACGCTTTTATTTTAAGTAATTGTGATCTAACCTTAACCAGACTCTAAGCCAAATAAAAGAAACAAGCTAGGAACCTATGTAAGCTACTTTCATAAAAAGCTTCAAAGATTGGACCAAAAATGTGACTTCTAGAATGTTCACATGTTTTCACTATATACATATAGAGAAAACTGCCCCGCCCCCTGGCGGCCATGTTTTTTCACCGATCTGGACCATTTTCGAACTGATCCGAGATATAAATGAAACCAATGTTTTGACCAAGTTTCATGATGATTGGGCAAAAATTGCGACATCTAGAGTGTTCAGAAGGTTTCTCTATAGCCATATAAGGAATACTGTTTTTCAACGGACCGGAACAATTTTTGAACTCAACCAACATATCATTTAGACAAACATTTTGACAAAGTACCATGAAGATTGGGCATCAAATGTGACTCTTACAGTGTTCATATGGATTTTCTTTTTTTTTACCTAGTTTTTGACCCAGCATGACCCAGTTTCGAAATCAGTTGAGGTATGAATGGGACAAATGTTCTGTCCAAGTTTCATGAAGAATAAATGCGGCCTCTAGAGTGTTCACAAGGCAAAATGTTGACGCCACGCGTTGGACAAAAGGCGATCACAAAAGCTCACCATGAGCATGTTGTGCTCAAGTGAGCTAAAAATATGAAGAACTTTTAAAGTTATCGCAGGATCCAGAAAACCACTATTTTCAGCAGTATTTCTAGTCTATTTGTTGCCATAGCAACCAGAATTTTTGACGCAGGAACAAAATGAAATGCATAATGCCCATATTGCCATCTATCCATGTTTCAAGTTTCATGAAAAAATAAGAAAAACTTTTTAAGTTATCACAGGATCCAGAAAACCACCATTTTCAGCAGTATTTCTAGTCTATTTGTTGCCATAGCAACCATAATTTTTGATGTAGGAACAAAATGAAATGAGGTGCATAATATCCATATTGCCATCTATCCATGTTTCAAGTTTGATGAAAAAATATGAAGAACTTTAAAAGTTATCGCAGGATCCAGAAAACCACAATTCCCAGCAGTATTTCTAGTCTATTTGTTGCCATAGCAACCAAAATTTTAGACGTAGGAACAAAATGAGATGACGTGCATAATGTCCATATTGCCATCTATCCATGTTTCAAGTTTCATGAAAAAATATTAAGAACTTTAAAAGTTATCGCAGGATCCAGAAAAGTGTGAAACCGGTAGGGGACTAATTATTGCATAAGCTCAGGGTCTGTAAAAACAGCTCTAAATGCATGTGAATAGTCTTGATCCAGATGAGCCTGTGCAGTCTGAGTGGGACAGGGTTAAATATGTGATACAATGTGATTAAGATTTAAGTTTTAAAAGCTTGATTTCCTATCTTAGATAACCATCAAACAGCATAAAACCTAAATAGCCTGCGAGTTAAACACTATAAAAATGCTATTATAACACACAGGAAGTGACCTACTTGTGCCTGCGGCTCCCTGTAAGGTGTGACTGAATTTGGGATCCTGGATGGACTGCTGGGCACCATTACTCTCTATCCTGGCAACTGGTACCACCCGAGGCTCTTCGTGATCTCTCTCCAGAGAACCAACCTTGAAGAATATGTTGGTCCCTTACTTATAATTGTATCAATCACAATTCAAATTATTTGCTGTAAATGGTTTAAAAATAACCTGAGTTTCACTTGTTCAATCCCTTACATAGAATGAATCATCAGCTTTACTCTTGAATGAACAAATTAAATATTTGTTCCAATTATCAGATCTTTATTGGCCTATGGGCAATCTATGTGGATGACAAGTTTTGCTCAATCAACACAATATTTTATGTTTTCATCAATGGGTGAAGAGACTACAACATGAATTATTACAACAGTTATTTTGTGCTTTAACTTTGAAACTTATTGTATTCTCTTAAAGTTAACAGTACCATTAAATAATTATTTTCTGTATGAAAAGCACCATTTGAAAACAAATGATATCATCTAAGCATGTTTAAAAAAAAAATCTTTTCAATGACCTCAAAGTAGTTAAGTCTTTGCAACATGCAGTTTTTTAATCGCACAAGTTAAATGAATTACAAAAGCAACCTCCCACATTTTAGCCGCGATCTGGGAAAACACTTGATGCCTATGTGTATAGTTTAGTCCAATAACAGCAGAAAGTGTCGTGCCTGATTAGTCTGTACAGACTGAACAGGCTAATCCAGGACGACATTTCAAACAACATGCATTAAGCCCTATTTTTCCAGTGCACAGCTATTTTTGTTTTAAATTAACCCTTGTCCCCATAAGAAGCAAAGTGACAATGACTTCTGCAACCAGCATTAAACCAGAACAGCCTGCCAGTAACTCGCAGTCTGTTCAGGTTTTATGCTGTTTGCTGCTCATCAGTAACTTAAGGATTGCAAATGAAGCCTTTAAAACTTGATTTAAGTAAGAAAGGTATTTAATAAAATGTTACTTTCTAAGGGCCTACAAATGTGACAAAATACGTATCTAAGTGGTAAAGGGTTCAATTTACAGTTTGTTCCTTCAATGTGCTACAACTACTGACTACTTACAGACAGACTTAATTTGTGACATTGTCTACTAACAGACACACTTAATTTGTCTACTTACAGACACACTTAATTTGTATACTTACAGACACACTTAATTTGCCTACTTACAGACACACTTAATTCGTCTACTTACAGACACATTTAATTCATTGCTCACAAATCTGCCGCTCTGCGAGGAACAGGAAAGGACAAAGTTACGCATGTGAAGGTTGTCGGCATGGGTGTGCACGTATCGGATGTGTCTGATCACAGTCAGGTAGTTAGCAATCGTGCCCGCATCTGAAATGTAGATCACCATGTTAAGATTAATCTTTGCTTAATGAATATGTGTAAAGTGTTGTCCCAGATTAGCCTGTGCAGTATGCATGGCTAATCAGGGACAACACTTTTTGTCTTAACTTGATATTCTTTTAAAGTGACATCTTTAGACTTAACAATCAGGCAATTAGCAATTGTGTCTGCATCTGAAATGTTGATCAGCAACTTTTACTTACATGATTGTATTACAGGAAATTTCAAAATTGTTTTAACTTGTTTAATTTTATCTTCAAAATTCATGTTATGATGGAAACAAGAACATAGCACATTATTATTGTTTACAATAGTTTAAATAAAAAGTCTCAAAGATATTTTTAAAGTTACCAAAATTATTTGTCTTCAATGACATGGTGAAACTATACCTGTTACTCTTTTCTTAATTTAGTATGTACTGCACAGGCTAATTTGGGAAGATATTTTACCCAAATATATTAAACCCCATTTTCCAAAACTCACTGAGAATGACAAGGCTGTCTGCATCTTGATTTCTACCTGCATTAGATGCACGTTTCTTCTTACACCAGTAACTTTAAATGGCCATATTTAAACCTGCTAATCTTTAATGACACTTAATGCAGATGCATTAAACCTTGTTTTCCCAGAACCAGGCTAATTGTTCAAGTTTTTTCTATCCCAGTGCACTCACTGAGGATGACTAGTTTAGCTGCGGTCTCAATTCCCTCCAGTTTCATGTTAAAGTCCTTGATGTCTCTCTTCCACATAGAAGTCCAGCACAGGCTCAGCCCGCAACGTGCACATGTCGAGCAGGGAGTGACTGGAGGGATCTTCAGTGGAGCCTCCTGACTGAACTGTAAATGGAAACATACATGAATATCTTTGTAATGAACTGCAATAAGATTGGTCTAACTACAAAGAATTGGTTCACATGAATAATAACCTTTTTGCAGAATATATGCATTTGAGTCTCGCACTGGGAAAAAAGGGTAAAATGCATGAGTGTAAAGTGTAATTCAAGATTAGTTTGTGCACTTCGCAGCGCCACTCTAGAAAAAATCATTTTCCATGATCACTTGAGAAATAAAATCGAAATTCCACCAAATCCAAAAAATATCCTCTATATCAATTCCAAAGAAATTCAAGATTACTCACATTGTTCAAAACCATTTGAATCTTAATGTTTTCCTTTCTTTTCCATAACCGTTTAGTGGTCATGTTCCTTTGTTTTCAAGATGAACTCTTTCCCACTCAAAAGCAAAGTAAAAATGGAAAAACAGCATTAAACCAGAACAGCCTGCGAGAAACTAGCATTCTGTTCAGAATTTATGCCGTTTGCTACTCATCAGTATCCGAGGATTGGAAATGAAGCCTTTAAAACTTGAATCTAGTAAAAAAGGTTTTTATTAAATTTAACTTTCTGAAGGATTACAAATGCCTCAAAAAGCTTATCTTAGTGGTAAAGGGTTAATCAAAACAGTTTAGGATTTAGCCTAAGATCCTTAACTCTACGCAATATTTGCTCAATTAATTTTTCCGATGCAACACTTACCAACAGGCACGTTTTTAGACTTCACATCAGTCTGTTGTTTGGGTGGTGAAGTGTCATTACCAATCTCCTCCTCGCTATCGGTGTCATTACTGTTCTCCTCTCCATTCTTTGACAACATAAAGTCAACATGGATATTCACATCCTGAAAACCATGTGCATAAATTACTGTGCATATAGTGAATACAATAATTTATATGAGCCTCGCTCTGCGAAAAGTGGGTTAAATGCGTGTGCGTTAAGTGTCGTCCTAGATAAGCCTGCGTAGTTCGCACAGGCTTAACATTTTTCTCCTATACTAGATTTTTGGTAAGAGGAGACTTTCTTCAACGAAATATAAAATAAAAGCGAAAAGTGTTGTCCATAATTAACCTGTGCAGACTGCACAGGCTAATTTAGAACAACACTTTATGCACATGCTGTTAACCCCCTTTTCACAGAGCACGACCAATATATGTTATCATATGAATTTGCGCCTCGCCCTGGACAACAGGGTTTAATGCATGTGCGTGTTGTGTGAAGGATTCAAGGCTTATCAATTAGGATGGCACTTTCTGCTTTTGTTCAATTTTTTGTTAATAGGACGAGAATAAAATGCCGGCTCCACAGGTTACAGGCTAATATGTAATGACGCTTTACGCTATATATATAAATATATATATATATTGCATTTATTTTGAAAAAAAAAACACATACCTAGTGAAATCACATTATGTGAAAGGCAAAGTAAAGAATCATTTAGGCAGGATTGATTAAATTTGCGTTTTATAAGAGTGAGGGGCATATTGTTAGACTCAGGAAGGAATGTTTATTAAGTTAGGATAATTCAATAACATTTTGTTACAATACGGGGCACTTAATTATACTATATGGATAGGTTGTTCATTAAGTTAAGGTTATTTTTTAACTGTTTTTCAAGATGGAGACATTTATAAGAATGGGAGCATTGATTAGGGAGACAGAACAGTTATGAAGGGAAAGAACCCTTTTCAGGGAAGCCAGACAGTTGTAAGGTACGCGCATTTAAAAGAATTTTAGGACTGTTATAATGGAGGGCCATTAATATGGGTAAATGGACAGTTATTTCGGGAGGGCATTTAAAAAGGTGGGGGAACAGTTATTAGGGAGAGCCATTAATAAGAGTAGGGGAGAAGTAATAGAGTTTGAGGGACACTTATTTAGGAGAGGAATTTATAAGGGTGGGGAGATAGTAATTAGAGTAAGGAGTGCTGTTTTATGTTAGGGGATATGGAAGAGGCAAATGCATTTATTACAGCCACTGCTGACTCATCCTCAATACATTTAGCCCGATTGCCAATGTGCCTCTGAACCCCAATGACAAACTACTCACACAGTTAAGAT
>VMBQ01008620.1:0-10108 GCA_007657795.1 Dreissena rostriformis
CTTTATTTTTGTCGCCTTTTTTTCTTCAGTTTGAATTATCCTACTCAGTTTGGATTATCGACGTACAGGGGGTGAACTTGGCATTTGTCCGAACGCCTCGTGGATTGTATATTGTCCCAGAAGTGTGCTAAGCAAGATGATTTGCTTAAACACTATTTAGTTAACAATATAGGTGTTTCATTGTGATAGTCTATATACAAATGTATGTCAAACGGAACACAATAATAATTATGGCTCTCTGTGTAAAAACTGCTGAGTTTCCTTATTAAAAAATATTCTGTGTTGGTTAAAGACAAAAATAATACACTACAACGTTATGTTTCTTAACCACAAAATGTCTTGGAAATGTGTCCGAAAATATGGGTAATAGAGCCCATACACTGAGCACGTTCTTAGACAGTTCGACCACGTTCTGAAGAAAATGCGAATGGGATGTGAACTTGCTTGAAGGGTAGCTTGGTCGGAAAAAAATCTACAATATGATTGAATGAAGTTCATACACAGTTCGCGCTACGTGCAGCTTGTTCCTATCCTGTCCTATCCCGTTGCCAGTCCGTCTTTATCCAGTTCAAATTGGGTCAATTTGCCCATTGTCCCCGTTGGTATACCGTTTCCAGTCAGACCAAGCCCGTCCTCAGCCAGTTCGATCACGTTCGTACGCAGTTCTTCTTTANCATATATGTTGTTGTGTGATATAAGATGGTGTTATTAACCCCTGTATGTATTTATTATTATTATTATTATTATTATTATTGTAAATCCCTGTACGCTGCTTACGCTGTATAATGATCATACATTTATATGAATGCACTGGATTTCGTCCAGTGAAGTTCTTAAGCCTTATCTACTTGATTTTATTCTATTCCGTTCTGTTCATTTTATGCCGATTTGTTGTACGTTCTGCTCATTTACTTCATTCTTATGTATCAAAGATTAAATCAATGACAGGAATACATGCATTTTCCAACACTGCTTATGGTTTAACATCGTGCAGGAAAATATAAATTACAAATTTCTTCCTCATATTGATATCACAAACCTTTTGATAAAAAAGGCATGCATTTGCAACTCCCCGCTTTCTAAAACAAATTATCGGTGTCAACTATAGCGCAATGCGGTTTAACCTTTGCTGATAATCTTTTAGCGCGCTCTTCGGCTGATATCAGAGCCTAAAAAAAAAAAATCAGCTAATAAGTATTATGATAAGGCCTTCGATGCACTGTTACATTTCGTACGACTCACTTCCTGGCTTTCTGCGTTTTCACACGGACACAGTCTCTGCTGGGGATAGCAAATAGTCGAGCGTCACCGATTTTGCGATTATTACGTTAAGCCAATATAACGTTATGGAAGCTTCCGCGCATGATTGCAAATCAGTAATATAATATCAAGACACTTGTAAGGGCTAGGTAAATATTTGAATGGTTGATAACATGTTGGAAGTTGACCGCTGGCCAATGTACTGACCAGTTACTGATACGGACTTACCATAAGTGCGATGGACTTAGTTGATTTAGATGTCCTAACGCGCTTGAAATTCCACAGTTGTGATGATGGACGATTAAGAAAGATTTCGTCAATAATTATTCTTAAGATGTCAGTTAGTGTGCTTGTCATTCATTGACAAATTGTTTCTTGATAGTACTCCATTGTCGGTGTGTTAACATTACTCATGGCTATGCAGCTAGGTTGCGATGAGTTATGCAAACCTCAGTCATCGTTTTGGAGACAATACAACGTCTCAAGTGTATATTTATATAAGATAATATAAATAAAAATAAGTATGTGAGCGCTTTGTCCGTATAACTAAATACTTTTAAACACACATTGTCTTAACCATATGTCATTTCATAGGGACAGTAAAAGACGTCCAAGGATCTATTTGGATCTCGGTCTTATGAAATTACAATTAAATTATTTATATGTAAGTGTTATTATGTTTCAATCGCACCACACTACAAAAAAAACGCAATTGAAAGCACAATAAAAATGTTTGGAAAAAACATAATAGCCGTAAGTATGTGTGAGAAAGATAAGTTCTTAAATTTTGCAAGAACACACGTTCCAACTTGGCATTTGTCCGCACGCCTCGTGGATTGTATATTGTCCCTGAAGTGTGCTAAGCAAGATGATTTGCTTAAACACTATTTAGTAAACAATATAGGTGTTTCTATAGTCCATATACACATGTATGTCAAACGGAACACAATAATAATTACGGCTCTATGTGTAAAAACTGCTGAGTTTCCTAATAAAATAATATTCTGTGTTGGTTAAAGACAAAAATAATACACTACAACGTTATGTTTCTTAACCACAAAATGTCTTGGAAATGTGTCCGAAAATATGGGTAATGGAGCCCATACACTGAGCACGTTCTTAGACAGTTCGACCACGTTCTGAAGAAAATGCGAATGGGATGTGAACTTGCTTGAACGAGTAGTTTTGGTCAGAAAAAAATCTACAATATGATTGAATGACGTTCATACACAGTTCGCGCTACGTGCAGCTTGTTCCTATCCCGTCCTATCCCGTTGCCAGTCCGTCTTTATCCAGTTCAAATCGGGTCAATTTTCTCATTGTCCCCGTTGGTATACCGTTTCCAGTCAGACCAAGCCCGTCCTCAGCCAATTCGATCACGTTCGTACGCAGTTCCTCTTTATTAGTTGTGCAGTGGTGACTCGTTCAAAGTCAGTTCTCACTCCGTTCTACTACGTTCTTAGTACGTTTAGGACGTAGTTGCAGCCACGTTCTGCACGGCGATTATAAAACCGACTACGTTCCTGCCAGTTCTTATTTATGTTTCACTCTTTGAGCCGACCAGACGTACATTTGTTATGCCTCCAAGAAATAATTCCGCCAAATAGGCAGTGCGGCTAAAGGCTGCCGCAATTTAAAAAAAAACACAAATCAATATCTCAACTGAAAAACGTCAAGAAAATGCAGTTTTTTCTGTTCAAATCGGGTCAATTTTCCTATTCTCCCCCTTGGTATAACGTTTCCAGTCAGACCGAGCCCGTCCTCAGCCAGTTGAATCACGTTCGTACGCAGTTCTTCTTTATTCGTTGTGCAGTGGTAACTCGTTCCTAACCCGACCTTAGTACGACCTATCCCTTCTAAGTACGTCCATTCCGTTTCCAGTACGTTGTTACTACGTTTAATTGTAGATCGGAAGAAAATTTTGAGTAGGCTCAAAGTTCTGAAACACCCCTCCCGTTCAACCCCGTTCCAGGCCGTCCACAAAGTTCGAAGACAGTTCGTAACACATTGCTTCTACGATCACTCCGTTCTCACGCAGTTCGAGCCCGTTTAGTCACATTTTTCAGAACGTACTTCGAACGAAGTCAGTGAATCGGGGGTATTACACAGGCATTACAATTATAAACTAATAAACGACATTATTCTCGGTCACAGTTTAAATACCAATGAATTGCTGTAAATGTCAATGTGAAATAATCTGTGACTTAAATGTTCTTACTATGCATGGAATAAGATTGTTTTGGAAGGAAAATGAACATGAAAGCACGCGGCATTTTAAGTGAGTGCATATGCACCATCGAGGTAAATTCCTTGTGGCCGATTCGATCTCCGATGTCGGACATTATTACTGAGGTGCAGATATGCGACCTTACATAGCGAAACTTCCCCCCTGCGTGTATTCTACATTCGAGTTCACGAACGTAGGATTTCTATCTAGTTGCAAAATGTGCTTCAATTTGCAAATGATGATTTTAGTTCTTAACTTGGGCATAATATGCCGAGCCTCAAAATTTTCGACCAACAATATGCATGCTTTCATTCGATATTACTTCACGGACTTTGATAATATATGATAGTATACAAATGAATATGAAAATAAATGTCATGGTGTTTATGTCTACTCTTCAAACCCATTTCGGAAGTCTGTTCCATCTTGCGCAGGACCGGGATCACGTCACATCCGTTGGGTCTAAAAATAGCAACTATAAAAGTCGCATAAATAAATCAATTTACTTTAGGTCGCAAACCACATACTTTTATGAGGTGTGGTCCTGTCTGGTCAAATGAAAATAAAGGTCCGCATTACACAAATCAAATGCTGGTTGATGCACAAAGATGAAAGGAATACATTAAATATATGCCTCATACGACTGGTATATTTGCATGATCAAACTATTGAATTAATTAAGTCAATGTAATAAATATGATATCAAATCACTTACTATGCGCATATATTTTCGTATCTATCATGTAGGTCTTTAATGGACTTTGATCGTGGATCAGGCCTGTCTTTCATTGACTTTCGGCTGGTACCGAGTCATTACCTCAATCAATCAGCATGAACTTGAATGTACCCTTTTAAAGGAAGCATAATTATTCCTTTGGGGGTTTGTTGTGGATTCGTGGTAATGGTATAATTTGTGTTTTTTAAATTACCTGTGGTGAGTATTTACAAAACGCACCAACGAAAACACTGAATTGTGATTTTTAAATCTTGGACCGTTCTTTCTGTTGATACATTTTGCTTTTTTCATAATCAATAGAAAACTATTGATGCTTTCTTAACTTCAAATGTACTATGTCCTTTCTATGGCAGAATATTATACTTTACCTCATATATTTACTGATGTATTCATGTATAAACATAAATATTTTATTTGACACTAGATGTAAACTTTTCTATTTTTCAACAAATTACTTTAAGATTCTCTAAAAAATCTTTATGAATTACCGGCTCCACACTCCACGCGTTGTCTCCCTTAGTCCATATGGTGAATACCAAGGCATTAATTTACAAAACTATTGAAACAGAACCGGTTGATTACATGTAAATACATCCCGTAATTACCATAAAAGTTGTCATTTAAACAATATCCTGTCAAAAGGGCAACATATTGCGATATCTCTTTTAAATTTACAACATAAAACGATACGAATGTTATATTTGATTTGCAGCTCATTTTTCTCACTGAAGACAATGGAAGAACGTATTTTTGTATGATATTCTTGGTTAATATTGAAAAAAATGCAATTGCACGAAGAACTATTAATGGCGTTATGTGTACATTCCACTTTTGACCAGGTTCCCTTTTAATATAAAAATGTGCTACTATTATTTGAATAAAATGCGTTGTTTCTCTTGCATTACAAGTTTTTGAATACAATGCTATCATATTTCTATGGCACAAAACCGTTAAGTAAAAGTTATGAGCGCATTTCTCCAACCACTTCCGAACAAAGTTTTACAGATTTTGTATTATACACATAAAAATAATAACATTGTTATAATCCCAACAAGTTTGGTCAACCTGAATTGAGTAATTTCATGCATTTACATGGATATACATGTAGTTGTTAAATTAAGAATAATTTGCGTTTGCGCATATTAATCATTTAATAAATAACTCAATGTCGCGTGTTTTAACAGGCTACACTATTGTTCTTAAAGCAAAGTAACACCAACAAAACAAGACTCCGAATTGGTCAATCTTCTTCAACACTGTGGCTTGTATCCGAATATTATAATAATGCATTAGTTATATAAATATATTTAATTAAAATACAAATCTACTGGTTATATACGAGTATGCAATATTTCTTACACAATTTTATGGTAGACACGATTTGAATTTCAAAACTAAGTTTATAACTATGTTATTGATTCATGAAACATGTTTGCGGCCCTCGCTTCATATTCTTTTCGTGTTTATCGCACGGAAAGTAGTTGACTGTATAACTCCTCTATTTGTATTTACCTGCATTACTTAAACTATGTTATGATAAGAACAAAATGCGTTTGGAATTTCTTATTTGCCAAACTATGATAACAATTGAAATCCGTTAACCGCATTTGACATAAATTGCATCGTGGATGTATCTGTTCCTCCACCCGAACAGGTTATTTTGATTGCATGCAACAGTCGGTTTGTTTAGATTTAAGCGAATATAACAACTTATAATTTCGTTTTTTTTTTGTACATGGACGAGTATTTGTATCGCAGATACACATAACTCATACTTCTCTCTTCGTACATAATACTTGTCTAAACACACAGTTCTTTTACTCATCCCAAGTTTATCCAATCAAACCCATTCACAGTTTTCACAAAACGATATTGTTTGTAGTTACAGACATATTTATTAATAAACTTACAAAGCGCTTTGATGTTACATTATCACATCTCAAATTTGATATTATCGCGAGTATCTACTGAATTTTATGCCAGTCGTACAAATGTTAATTGATACTCTTTCCTTTGAAATGCGAACTCCTATCTCCCTGTCCATAATTGAAATTTAGTTTGTAAGACATTATGGTGCGAAACGTTTTTGACGCGAATGATTTTAACGGGAACTCTCGCTAGTTGACGTAGTCGGTTGGCTACACTACATTAGGGTACATCTATTCAACATTTACAAACCACGTAGGTTGACAGCCGGATGATTTTTAATTTAAAGCTTTTTCGTATACTTTACAGTAAGCAGACTAAGCACATAGATTAAAGCTTAACATGTACGAGTTAAGTGAAAATCCTTTATTTGCAAAATGTATGTTAAAATATAAAATAACACCAACACACATGTTGACCTGCGCAGAAAAGAGATGTGCCAAGGTCCAACATATGAATCGTTTTACGGGAATTCCTAGTTCAATAGCTGTTCCAAATGCCATCTTTTGTAATATACTAGACAAATCCAAATGTTTTAATTCTTTTCAACGTGGGTTTCGATAACCGTTTGACAGACGCGTCCGACAGTAAATCTGCATTTCAAAGATACAGACACTGTGTTATTATTCATTTAAATGAACACGCTCGTAGGCATGTTCGTGCATTTACACCTTCTTTGATCCTTGTATTTTCTAACAGATCAAAATAAAATAAAGACGAGTCGCATTTGGCACCCAATCAGTCATCTTTATCTTCATCTATGTCATGTTTATCTCTATTTTTCTATAACTACTAAACACATCTGTGCAGGGTAAATACGCAAAATGTCAGGAGCACGTGACGGAGCATTTGATGATTGCCCTCGGATATAGGTATGTCAACGATTAAGGTATTTATCAACATTCAGTCACCGTGCGATATCGTTGGATAGCCCATGTTTTCCCAATACGTCCCCATTTCGCAGCCTCAGCGGATCAAACTGTCGACGTTCAGACCGAATTGTGGTCGACCTCTATACCATTTAAATTGCCATAAGCGTGGTTAAGCCACGGGTTTATTTGAATTGATGAGCTATTGAAATGGCTTTTCTAGATCGTGTTATAAATGATCCGCATATTAATTCAAATACATGACCGCATTGTTTGACAGTTTCTACAACGACGGTTCACGTAGTCTGGGGGTTTATTCTTGCATTTAAACCCCGAATTCTAATATCTGTCGTAACACTGTTAAACCGGTATATTCATATAGGAGATTTTAAAGAGCCGCATGACCTAAGTTAAGAACCCATTGTTGTTATTGTGTTTTTATGTGTCACGTTTTTTTCCAGTTGTAAAATGTCAAACCTCTGTATGAATAACATTTATGTTTACGTTGGAAAGTTGAATACCCCGGAAGAAGTACAATATGAAATATTTCCCAGTATTCTTTTAACAGTTACACATGTTTTCCGACCAGTTCGTAGATGCCAATTGTTGGTATTCGACTTGATTTCGTCCGGTACGATAAAAAAATATCATATCAATGTTGCGGGTATGAAAAAATTCCAATGCAATAGTTATGGCAGTCGAACGTCGAGTTGACATCAATCCCTCTGGAGTAATATCTACTGTTGCTCTCATTTGCCAAAGCTATTTTGTGAAATTCATACACAGACCTTCGTATAATTATTTGCGAATATAAAGGAATACCAGTATAATAAGAAAAATAATGGTCGCACTACAATTAATAACCTTTCTAGCTCAAAATGTAACTGGACAATAAATATGACCTTATCCCTTTAAGCGCTGGAACCGAATTTTGAAGGCCTTTGCAAACAGTTTGGATCCAGATGAGACGCCACAGAACGTGGCGTCTCATCAGGATCCAAACTGTTTGCTATTCTGATAGTATTCTTTGAAAAAAAATCGAAGAAAATGCTAATTTTCCAAATTAAGCAGACAACATTTTAGCAGACGACAAATTTCCCAGCATGCAAAGTGTTATGCGCCAATAGTAATTGACTGGAACATTTGAGCCCCGCTCTAGTAAAACTGGGTTGAATGCATGTGCGTGAAGCTTCATCCAAGATTAGCTTGTGTGGACGACACTCTCCTTTTTTCGTTGAAAGGACATCTTTTCATAACAAAAATCCAGTCTTTGCGGAAAGTGTCGTCCCTGATTAGCATGTGCGGTGCGCGCAGGCTAATCTGGGACGACACTTTACGCACGTACATTAAGCCAAGTTTTCTTAGAACGCGGCTCATATGCCTCTGCTGAAACCAAGTTTCTACACAGCATATATTAAGAAGAATTTCAAGCCACACCTACGGATGACCCGTTCACTTCATCAGGCTAGGTCACCATGCGGTAAATTGATCTGCACAAATTGACACAAATAAATACCGTGTCTCCATAATGGTTAAATAACTCAACAATGGTGATGTTTAAGTATAGAACATTGACATGTCAAGTAGGCATTGTCTTTTATTCGCGGTCAGCATATCCATATGTGCCTTTGTATGACCCACGAAAAGGGTCGTATTCGGGGGTCTCTGGGGGTCGCGAAGTCCGACAGTTTTCACTGGTGATTGAAAGAAGACTTATTGAGCGAGGCATGTCAAACAATTGATCTCTGTTACTGTAGTTTTTATTTAATAACAGAAATGCTATAATAAAAGAACGCGTTTGAAATTTAAGGAAATAGTTCCATGTCCCGCATTGCGTATGAATGGTTGACAAAATTGAACATCGAATTTGGCTGAAGGTTTCTGGATACAAATAACATTGCTTTATATAGCACTTCGAATAATTTGATGACATGTGTGTGATTGCTCTTACACATTTTCGTACAACGTGTTTACCATTCCCAGGTTTACCATGTGTGTAAACTCTCATCCCAAGTTAGCATGTGCAGTCCGCGCAGGTTTATAAGGGACGAACTTTCCTCCTACACAGAATTTTCGCTTAGAAGAGACTTCTTCTCAACGAAAAATACAATTAAAGCGGAAAGTGTCGTCCCTGATTAGCGTTTGCGGATTACAATCTGGGACGACGCATATTTTTACGCACATGCATTTAGCCCTATGTTCCTATGCTCATTTCAATTTCAAGTCTCCACGGCAACTAAATTGCTTTTTAGTGCCCATGCATTTTCTTCTGTTAAAGCCCAACGGTAAGAATTTACTTAACATATCACATAAATATAAACCTACCTGATAAATATGTTGTGTACATTTATTCGTATTTATTGCTTAACATCGAACTCGTGAAATGATGCACTGGTTCTTCCACTGCAGATTTGTATTTCACAAAACGTGACCAGTTGTCCCTCCAACATATCGTGTGCGCTCTGGGAAAACGGGGCTTAATGCATGTTTTAGAGTGTCGTTCTAGATAAGCTTGTGCTGTCCACACAGGCTTATATTGGACCACACTTTCCGCTTAGATTCGATTCGCGTTTTAAAGAGACTTCCTTTGAACGAACAGTTCCATAAAATCGGAAAGAGTTTTCCCAGATAAGCTTGTGCGGACGACACTTTACGAACATGCATTAGCCCTTTTCCCAGAACGCGACTCATAAATAGCGTGTGTATTTTCTTCTTAGACGGTAGGAAGGAGGCCAATCAACTTCTCGTACTATTTCCAGTTGAATGTATGTAACTATTTTAATGTTGTTTGCTCACTTGTCAGCACACTTATAGAGAATAATAGTTTTTTTTTTTTTTTAATCAGAGTTTATTTACAGGTCCTACCGGCCTCTTCACGAGGTCTTTATGGTCCGACCTGACCCTGTGACCTTTCAGGGGATAAAAGTTATTTTTAGTCAGAGTAGGTCAGATTTACCCCGGATGTCCGGGTGTTTTGCCAAAGGTTTTTACTTTTTAGGAGAGTTCAGTGCACGCTGGCCAATGAGACCTTAATGTGCCCTGTACTGTATTGTTGGTGGTGATTTTAGGATTAGGTGTAATGCTGTGTGC
>VMBQ01008620.1:10307-36306 GCA_007657795.1 Dreissena rostriformis
TGTATGTATGTATGTATGTATGTATTTATTTTGACCTTGCAGTCAAGGATAACCCATGAAAGTGCAAGCACTTATTTCCAATGGGGTCCTTTGGTTTTGCTGAAGAGACAGCGGGTATAAGAGAAAGTTTTGGGATACAAGGAATCCGGGTGCGATACCCTAGCTCTTTGCGAATAGATCCCTTGGTTCTTTTACGTGCTCAGTGTATAGCACCGATACACGCGAGAATTACCTGGGTTTCATACCAGTACATCTCTAGTTGGGTGAGAAACACTCGACCACCGACCACCCTATTAATCCAATGCTAATAACAAAAAAGTTACAACGATATACACTTCCAGTGTCTGTTCTTAAGGTGTTATGCATGACAAACACACAATCCGAAATACGTTTTGGATTCGTTCGATGCTTAAAACAAATATTTTACTGTTAAAAAAAACCACGTCCATATTGTTGTCTCACACGAGATACGTCATAAATTGCGAAATCAAGCGATGAAAATAAAATACGGAAAGCTGGTTCGGATATATATTTTACAGAAGAAACAAAATAGGATGATATGTAATATAAACGATAACTATCGTGATGCGTCTAAATAAATTTCAATGTAACAGTATTTTACATGTATTTGGTATTTTATTAATAGAAAAAAGTAGTCCGTCACCGGAGAGCGACGGACGGATATTCGAGGTCGCGTGGTCAACTAGCCAAATAACTTTTGGGTTATTAGGTTACCTGATTATCAGGCTGAATTAAAGGCATGTGACAGGATAAATGCAATTAGCAAGTGACCTATTCGTATGTTTATGAAAAATGATGCAGATTTTAGCAACAATTAATACGCGGTACTTTAAGCAGTGGCGGTAAAATAATTCTAGTTGAGGGCATCGGAAATCTGAACAACAATATCCCTAGAGCCCGTGAGACATTTTCCTCGCTTACAGTCATCAATTAGGGACACCAACTATTTATTTAATGTTCTCTTTTTGACAGTCTCAAGCGATAGCAATTGTCGAATTCAAAACAAAATACAAAACTGTTATTTCTTTTTTCAAGGGGTATACAATTACAATTTACCGTTAAACGGTTCAGTTTGACCTTTTTGTGATGTAACATCGATTTTACAGTGTCACAGGTCAGGTCGGGGCGGTCAGGTGAACCCGCAAAGGTCAGGACGGTAAATACACGACCCGATTGTATCAGATATTTTAGGTCGGGCCCTATGTCGATTTGATTGCGGATAGGACGTCAGACGTGGCCTTAAGTTTCTTTTATAATGACAGACCAATTCACAAAACAGAGTTAATTGGACAGGGCAAAAACACAGTCGCATTAAGACTATAAACCTGACCCGGTGTAGAATCTGAAAATACGGGTCGCGTCGGGTCACCACATAGAAACTTATGACAGTTCAACTGGACCCGATGACAAGGTCAACAAGGTCATCTGATAAAACTGTTTAGATCTTATTGAACGATAACCTTTGAACGGAACTTTACTTGAAAGCAAACAAACAATAACTTGTGTTTCCAAGAGAAATAACAATCTCTTTTCTTTAGTTAATTTGCGATGAGTCTATAATTGGTCCGTGTAGATGTGTAATTGCATTATTTATAGTCCATCTATTTAAATAAAACTGTATCGTTCATTTATCACAATTGATAAAGAAAACACCCGCGGAATTTGTGACCATATAATTATGTGAGCCGTGCTCTGGAAAAACGGGGCTTAATGCGTGAGCGTTAAGTGTCGTCCAAAATTTGTCTGTGCTACTCAGGGAATACTTTCTTTTTCAATCAAAAATACCATAAAAGCGCAGTGTCGTCCCAGATTATCGGACTGAACAGACTAATCTGGCACGACACTTTATTCACATGCATTATAGCCGATTTTCTCAGAGCGAACTCATTTACTTTTCTCGTCGGGCACTTGTTTAATAACGTCAGACGCCGACGCATAAAGTGTACGACAGCCATTTACTTAAACCCTTTACAATGAACACGATTTAACTACCTCTTTGTACAATAACATGCCATGGTCATCAAACAAAAGAGGAAATGAAGAATGTGTAACTTTCTATCTTGGCTGCTAAATGCTTGTATAAGTTAATTCAAATGTTGTTTTTTAATGAACTTGGTCACGTGATTCCGGGTTTCTTTCGTGATAATATACAATAATATTAAAAATTCGCGACACAATCAATGCCTGTTTTTTTTCGTGATAATAAATAATAATAATAAGAAGAAATCAAAATACGCGACACAATCAGGGATAGCGATTGGATGACTCAGGTATATTAACGGACAACTTGTAACGTGCCATTTTCTAAACCACTCAACCCGTTAGCTGGGGCTCTCGATTTGAAGACCGGTGACATTAATGCCTGAGCATGCAACACGTTAATTTTCGTCGTCCCCATCTTAATTAAATCCGCCAGACCATCTGCACATAGAAGTCCCTCTGTTGTTACCGCGTCCCCGGACCACCGGGCATACGTAACCCGATCTTTAATTCGCCTATTGTGCCAATCATGTTCAATTTCATAGGAAAACAGTAACACGTCCAACACAAATAGGGATCATTAAAACTTCATTTACGAATGTTGGCTCGTGTTGTTGATGTTACTGCGGAGACCCAGTCGAGAAGGATTGATTGTAACGCTAGACAAGCACCAATTTTGCTGTGAAAAAAATTGACAGTCTAAATTTGAGCAAATCATTTAATTTCAATGTTTTCTGTACAAACTATACAATCGTTATCGAAAGCGTTTCGCAAAATTGAAGATGTAAGTCAGTCTTGTATACGTGTTGGGGCATTTCAAATGGTGTTGTGTAGCAAAATAAATATCCGCGGGAAAGGCGAGATGTTTTTCACTCGCATTAAACGACCGCGACACCGTCTGACGAACGTTGGCAGCAGGTTCCCATAGTAACACCTGGGTTTGGTGGATTTAAAATGAATAATGAAATTAATCTCACAATAACATTATCGCCACGCATTAGTGATTCTCATAATGTCATTATCACTGTTACATTGCCCATCCGTGATAGATGACCGTATTGCAGAGATAATACGCGTTAGTTAATATCTATGTCATTATGTGTGACTTCTGTTCATGATAATGTCTATGAAATAAAGGTATTTTTACAGATATACAACATTACAAATGCAAATAAAATCGTAAATACACTTACGTTATGAAAAGTGTATCCCGATCCTGGATAGAGAGCAATATTTTATCTGTGTCAGTATTTTTCCTCACGATCTTGTGAACACATGTATTCTGTTTACCTTCAGGCATGTTTACTGATAAAAGCCAAACGCATTATAATGCTATATTATTTATTGTATGTTGTCTAACTTAAACAACCTAACATAAATAAGACAATGTTTCATATTATTTCATTTCAGCTTGATGCGATAGGGAAACAAGTTATCGGTATTTGATATAAAATCTTTAGAGTAAGAGTCACAGATATGTTTATACAAAATTGGAAAACCGAATTGAGTGAATTAACTAGAGCAAAAACATACATATTAATATCCGATTTTAAATTTCAATCCTATTTAAGTGAAGTAAACATTTCAAAATACAGAATAGCCCTCTCTAGATTAAGAGTCTCTGCACATAGGCTTAAAGTTGAAACGGGTAGATGGCAAAAACCAATAGCTATTCCTTGTGAAGAAAGAAAATGTCCTTTATGCAATATTTTAGAAGATGAATACCACTTTGTTATGGAGTGTACATTATATACTGATGTCAGAAAAGCTTATTTAAAACCGTATTATTTCATAAGACCAAATATGTTAAAGTTTATAGATTTATTGACCTCTCAAAATAGTAATATTGTTAAATATTTGGCTATGTATGTTTATAAAGCATGGGAAATAAGAAATACGTATAATACATATTATGATAAGTGTATGTTGTTGGTATATATTTATGCACCGATTCTCGCTGTATATTGTCTTTTCTAAAATACCCTATTAAAAAAAATAAAAAAATGACAATATACCGATCTTTATTTTTGATGTTTATAATTTGAATGACCTGTGACTTTGTTTTATGTATATTGTATTGCCAGTTCATGTATACTCATATACTGTATTATCAAATAAACTCTAAACTATATAAAATAAAAGTTTATCATTTTCATAAAACTCACTGAATTAAATTAATTGCCACTAAACTCTAGCAACAAATCTTCCTTCCGGTAATTGACAATTAAAATGATAACATGCCAATAGCTTCTCCTGAATTGTGTGCAATCAGTGTTCGTTAAAGTGACAGCAATAGACAGGGTCTTGCAAGACCGAAGATATTTCCATATCATGTCCATTTGGTCAGTTACAGTCACCAACTGACCGGCAGGGTGATGACTGGACATGGCAGATGGCATCAGGCGGAATAAAATCACATAACGGTTAAAATGAGCAACACGATCGCGGAAACGGATGATAATTATATCCCGCGCGCGGTCCGCCATATTGGTCACAAGGCGTTTGAATTACAAAGCGTCCGGATGATAGTCAAAACAGAGGGATCATTTGACGAAGCTTTAAAGCCATAAAGAGTGCTCTTTTTGGAACAGTAATTTAAATAATTAATAAACTGCCTACAGGTAACACCACAAAAAAAAAACAGAATTTAAAACAATTTTCGAAACTTGACACTTGTGAAGAGGGGTTTGATACCAAAATTGCAACTTTCTGAGGTCTACATTGCATGAAATGTGGACCGTAAATACCGTTATAAATCAATCATTGTTTACAATAACAATGTTCTTTCATCGCGTTTTAATTGAAACAAGCAGATTAGCTGGTAATTATACACCAGTCGTCCACTAGTTTACGGGTGGTCATCTGTGTAGCAGAATGAAGACATGCAAGCAATTGGATATGTTCATGAAGGTTAAAACCACGAATTGACCACATATATCGCAAACTCGACTAATAAGTTATTTAGAATACGCACACAGAAAAAGAAACTGTATGCCTAACCGCAGATGAATGAACTCGACAGTTGAATACATTTGAACACCCCAACCGTTATGTGACCGCCGTCCAACGGACCGCTGAATACTGCTGTAGGTCTAGACAATATGTATGCGATATGTGAAATTTGTCATCAATATAAAAGATTATCATATGATTTTTGCCCCCGATAGAGATATGTGCTTCACTGTATAATATATTATGAACTAGGGTCAAAGGTCATAGGTTCGATGACAATTCCTGTTTTATGTTTTACTTCAAATGTAGTCATAAACCTTTGTCCGTATTTCGGTAGAGGCTTAATGCCAAAACTTTAGTAAAAGAAAATTATCATGGAACTAGTTGAGCCGCGCTTTGAGGGAAAAAGGGGCTTAATGCGTGTGCGTCAAGTGAAGTAATAAAGTAGACTACTCAGTAAGCACATGCCAATCTGGGACGAAACTGTTTGCCTAGACTGGAGCCTTCTTTAGAACAAAATTCCTTTAAACAAAAAATACCAAACAAGAGGAAAGTGTCTGCACAGGCTAATCTAATTCATATGCATTAAACCCGGTTTTCCAAGAGCACGGCTCATTAACTAAACAATGATAATCGAATAAGAAAATCATACACATTAAACATAATTGTTAAAAAAAAAATATACCATAAGAGTTAATATTAATATATGATTGTGGTCTAGTTATATTTTTATGTCTTTATTTAATAACTATGTTTTCTTGTTTTGTAACGCAAAGCGTAATATCGTAGATGCTGCATTGCTTAGTCAATAATTCGTATACAACATGGGTTGGTTTTCCATAGAGAAAGAATCCAATTATCCGGTTGATAAAATTCACAACATGTCTCTTTGTACCGAAACTCAATATAATATGTGCATGTGAACATAACGCTCAAGAGAAATTAAATAGTTTAAAAAAGTAAATGTTGCTTCACCTAAAGAGTTATTCTATCTATTTATCTACCTACATGGTACTGCTATACAATCGTGAACGATTATCAGAAGCAGTCGCGTTGTCAGAAAATAGCTGTTAAAAATATGTTAAGTGCAATTTACTAGGTACAGATAGAAAGATATCAGATAAAAGAAGCTACAAGACCAAGATAAAAAGTTAAAAACAGGGTAGACTTAGAACTGGTGGAAAGGATGCAGCTTCCCAGTAAAGTTACCTATACTGGGACTTGCTTGTAAGGACACATGCAGGCCATTCCACAGACGAATACTACGTTGGAAAAATGAATTGGACTGATACTCCTTCAGTATGGTACCAGGTAGTTCAGGTTTCTAGTGGGTGTCAGGTGGTGATAGTCAACCCACACATGATTATTTTGTATTTTGTATTATAGGGTGACATTACTGATGTAACGACGCTGTTCTAAAGCTTGCCATTTGAGATTATTTGGCATTTGGGTAACACTACTGGTGTAGTTGTAGTCATTACAAACATACATGGCAGCTGATTTTTGGACTTGTTCAATTTTGTAGATGAGATATTTTTTCCAAGGATGCCAAACAGTGGAACAGTATTCTTACTGGGGCCTTACATAAGTTTTGTAGGCAGTCTCTTTAACCTTTTTATTTGAAGTTGTGATATTTGTTTTAGTGAATCTGAGTGAATTACTGGCCTTAGATGTTATGTTGTTTATGTGATTGGTCCATGACAGGTCTTTACTTATGGTGACACCTGAATATTTTGCAGCCTCTGTGGTTTTTAGTTCTATACCATGAAGTTTGTAGGGAAAGAGGACAGGATGTTTTTTTTTGCGGCTGATTCTAAGGATTTCACATCTGTCGGGGTTAAATGCCATGGACCAATCAGATTCCCAGTTTTCAATATTAAAGAGATCATTTTGGAGGGTTTTTGCATCTTGGGTGGATTTAACTGTGAAATAAACTATAGTATCATCTGCGAAAAGTCTAACCTTGCTCTTAACACTGTCAGGGAGGTCATTTATGTATGACAGAAAAAGGCAAGGTCCTAGGACCGAGCCTTGGGGGACGCCAGATAAGACGCGAAGGTTGACCCTCGACGGCAACCTGCTGGGTACGACAGTATAGGAATGACCTAATCTTACTTAGTCCAGCTTGTATTTCTTTTTTTTGTATGAAAAATTCGTTTTTATTGAAACAGAAAGAGCTTTGTTTCACCACNCTGTGGTTTTTAGTTCTATACCATGAAGTTTGTAGGGAAAGAGGACAGGATGTTTTTTGTGCGGCTGATTCTAAGGATTTCACATTTGTCGGGGTTAAATTTCATGGACCATTCTGATTCCCAGTTTTCAATATTAAAGAGATCATTTTGGAGGGTTTGTGCATCTTGGTTGGATTTAACTGTTAAATAAACTATAGTATCATCTGCGAAAAGTCTAACCTTGCTCTTAACACTGTCAGGGAGGTCATTTATGTATGGCAGAAAAAGGCAAGGTCCTAGGACCGAGCCTTGGGGGACGCCAGATTAGACGGGAAGGTTGACCCTCGACGGCAACCTGCTGGGTACGAGAGTATAGGAATGACCTAATCTTACTTAGTCCAGCTTGTATTTCTTTTTTGTTTGTATGAAAAATTCGTTTTGATTGAAACAGAAAGAGCTTTGTTTCACCACGGTGAAATTAAAACATTCATTGAATTGTATATCTTTGAACCGTTTAATTGTTGCTACATAAAACAGAAATAGATACCCTGCATGTACTACTCATCTTACTCCAAACAGCCACTATGCTTCTTGAAGACCAAGGTTATTGAAATACCGATCCACCGCGGGCCAATGGATGCTATTGTGTTTTACTTGCTTTACTTTCTTTGGGGTTAATTTGGCGAGGAAATTAAGCGTTAAATATGAAATTAATACATCAAAGAAAACAAGGCGATTTTACAGGTGTATACTTTGGATTGAAAACGTTCGAAAAGTATATAAAACAAGAAATCTATTTTACGGTTAAGCACCTTTCCATTGTTGAATGTCTCGCCTTGTAACCCTGTGGTGCAATGGGCAAAAAACATGCAGTACGGGGCATTATTAGAACACACGCGTAGTAATTTATATAAACTAGCCCATTGTTGGGTGGTAATTAACTGCGAAGGAATTTATCGCGAGTAGTAATTTGACAAAAAGAAGTTTCACGTTAATTGGGTGTTTAAGCAGCGATAGATGTGGGCAGCTTGAAAGACTGACCCGTTGACCATCCGCATTTGGCCGAAATGGTCGAAAAGTTGTGGGATGACCACAAAGAATCCCGGCATGTAATAGATGTTCACAGCAGGCATCGTGATTCTGTATGTTAATGGGCTGATTTGTTGTAAGCCGTTCACACTTACAGTCACATACATTCCACATAAAACACATTTCTTCCCTGAAAACAAACTGCTGAAACTGAATATATGAACCCATTGTGGGAAAACTGGGCTTAATGCTTGTGCGTAAAGTGTCTCCTAGATTAGCATGTGCAGTCTGCATAGGCTAATCAGAGACGAAACTTGCCACCTGCACTTGATTTTCGTTAACAAATGAATTTCTTTATACGAATTCGATAAAAGCGGAGTGTCGTCCCTATTTGCCTGGGCGGATTGCACAGGCTTATCTGGAATGACACTTTACGCACGTGCTTTAAGCTCAGTTTTCCCGAAACGCCGTTATATAATGTATTGGTACATTTTTCTTGTTTCATCTTACCAAGTGCCAAGCGCCAGGGTTTTGGTACACATATTTTATAATAATTGAATGCGAGAGATGAGCAATTTGGGATCGTTATCAGTATTAAGTTAAACATCACTCGGTATTTAAAGGCTTTGCGTTGAACAAAGGTGATGAGGCTGCAACTGCTGCTGATGATGCTGGTGATGCTGCTGCAGCTGATGATGACGACCATGTTGATGATGTTGATGATGATGACGATGATGATGATGATGATGATGATGATGATGAGGTGGAGAAAGAGGAGGAGGAGGAGTAGCAGGAGGAGAAGGAGGAGGAAGAGGGTAAATACAACTCTGATAATTTTGATAAACCTCTGGAGACGAATACTGATGATTTCACTAACAAATCAAAGGACATTCAAAATAAGGTTTATGCAATGCAAAAATTAAGATAGACAAAAACTAAGAGAAAAACAGTTTCTTGCAGCTTTTTTAGTTTCATGTCGGGTCGTAAGTGCAACATCCTTTCTTGCGTCACGCGATCGTGTCCTGATCATATTTCACGCTTTCTATTTTTACAAACTAGAATTTTAATCGTTTCTTGCGTTTTGGCAAACCAACATTGTTGGAAATGAATACACGATTTCTTCTCATGCTGTACAGATGTGGTATTGTTGATTGCGTTTGTTTTGTGCTCATGACTCACGATGATTTCACGGGCGCTTAAACTTAGTCGCCATTTCAATCGAGTTCAGTATCATATTCTTACGTGAATTGAACTCTTGTAAATGACCGATCCGTCATTTTAATAAAAGCAGTCACGGTTGCTCACACTTATAATTTAAATCAATTTTGTTTAGCATGATATTTGTGAAAAATGTTTTGCACTTCGTTTTTAAACTTGAACCCACTTTCTTTCCGTTTAATAAATTCTTTTGCACCATAAAACACATAACCGGACATAAATGTGTATCATTTTCACTACATTTAGCTCAAACGAGAAGCAACAATGCTATTAAAAATTCCGATAGACTCATTGGCTATACTATTTGCATGATAAATGGCCCCTTATTGGTCCTTAAATAACTCTTATACGGAGCGGTGACCATTGTTATACTTATTTCAGACAGACTATCGCACATTATGGGCGATTGAAAAGTAGGTTCCCATAGTTTGAAACGCGAAAAAAGACCTGTGAAGATTGACGGGTATCTAATAGCCCATCTAGTGAATAACACAGATCGCTCAAAATGGAGTGTTTCAAACATGACTTTTCCAGAACATATGGCAGCGATGGGATTTGAACCCAGGCCTTCGAAGAGACTTCCATATGATTATAATACTATAGTATATATATATATTGGTTAACGGTTTTCCGTTAGGCCACTTTTTGGTTCGCATTATCGACCTCTGCAATACGATTACGAGAACACGATGCGAAGGAGCGAAATCACGACGGGAGATGGCGATAGTAAAATCGCGATCTCGAATCGTAATCTCGTGTCTTCGCATCGTGATCTTGAGTTCTCGCCAATGTTTTGTCAAAGTTCGAACATTCCACGCGGATGCTGATGATGACAAAATGACGGTGGTGTTAACTTAGTAACGCTGATGAACTTAGTAACGCTGATGATGACGTTGTATCGCTGATGATAACGTCGTGCTGATTATGACGTAGTATCGCTGATGATGACGTAGTAGCGCTGTTGATGACGTAACAAAGCTGATGGCGCAGTTACGCTGATGATTATATAGTTATGCTGATGAAAACGTAGAAACGCTAGTGATAACGTTGTTACGATAGTTATGACGAAATTACGCTAATGGTGACGTAGTAGCGATGATGATGAGGTAGTAACGCCGATGATGTCTTAGTGACGCAGATAGTAACGAGGTAACGGTGAGGGTCACGTAGTTATGCTGATTATGCCGTATCGACGCTTATGTTGACAAAACGACAACGAAGAAAGAACTATTTTTGTTTATAAAAAAGCCAATTGTCTCGTTTTAAATAAAGACAGTCACGTCGTAGTCAATATTTTTTGCTTATAAGAAGCATAACACACATCTGCGTCCGAATGACAACGTGTGTAAGTTGCCAATCGTCTCGTTTTAAATGAAGACAGACACGTATTCAGCGTTCTTCCTTTGTCTCAGATGAACGCCTGCTGTTGGATATGTTTCAGCAACAATGTCGAAAAGCTGTGACATCTAATATTTGTGTTTATAAACCTCGTCTCTCGTGTCGCTATTGTTAACACGTCACCGTCCGAAATTGGTACACGTCCGAAAACATGTTGTCACCTATTACTGTAATTACTGTAACACGATATCAACTTTTTAATAAATGCACGTTTGCAAAAATAAGAACAGAAGGATTAAACATACAATATCTGTAAACATGTGGCGAACTTACATTGTCTTATCTATTGGGTTCCACGAATTATAAGTTAATGTAGTATTTAATGTCTTAATGCTTCTAAAGATATTCTAAAGTCATAAATACAAAACGTCTTTTTTCTTGAATAACGCATATTTAATGTACTATACTATATTTGAATGATTTTGGATTTATTGTCTTTTGTCATCAAATAACATCGAGTTCGAATTCTGATGCGTAGCAATTAGAGGCACCAATCAGACCAACAAAGAATTGAGCTTCACTCTAAGAAAACGGGGTTTAAAGCATGCGCGTAAAGTGTCGTCCCAGATTCGCCTGTGCAGTCCGCGCAATAGGGATGACACTTTCCGCTAAGACTGGATTTTCACTAAGAGATACTTTCATAAATACCATTTAAGCGGAACGCGTCGTCCCTGACTAACTTGTGCGAACTGCACAGGCTTATCTGGGACGACACTTTCCGCCTTAACTGGATTTTCGTCAAGAAAAGTTTTCCTCTAAACGAAAAATACAATAAAAGCGAAAAACTTGTCCCTGATTAGCATGTGCGGATACTTTACGCACATGCATTAAATCCCCTTTTCCCAGAGCGCGGCTCATATCTAAAACGTGAGTAGATAACCAGCTGTTGTACGAAGAAGTCATCCATGACTCTTAACAAGTTAACTTTTCAAGTATGGGTCGATTAACGTTGTGTTAATTATATTCGAATGAAAACGACTTTAAATAAATTAACGCGGTGTTAAATGGGTCGTAAACCTTAAACCGCACTGTTCATATCTTGAAGGCGGTGTAGGGCTACATAGCACTATGTTAAATACACGCAAGCAGATGGTAAATGTCTAAAATGTCACGCAGATAATTAATTCGTGCTCGTTTGTGACACTTATTTTATTGCGCGACTTGTTTTTTTTTCACTGGAATTTATTTATGTAATTAAAATAATCATTAGGAATAAAAACATCCTGTCACGAAAAAGATGGTAAACGATTTCTCGAATACGTTATGCCTTTTCGCAAATCGTTATTTAGGAACATTTTATTAATGCTAAATACGCTGACGTTAATTAACAATTATCAATGTTTACCAGTCATTGGCATATGGACATGCAAGGGGCAAGATGTTCTGCTTAACTGTGATGTAAAGCGCGAAGGAATGTTATTTTAAAAGATAGTATCACAACATTGAAACTCGGAGCATGTCGGTTAATATAGTATCACAAAATTGAAACTCGGAGCATGTCGGTTAATATAGTATCACAACATTGTAACTCGGAGCATGGTATCACAATATTGAAACTCGGAGCATGGTATCACAACATTGAAACTCGGAGCATGGTATCACAACATTGAAACTCGGAGCATGTCGGTTAAGATGAGCGCTGAATTCTTTTTTGCCCAAGAATTTCATCCGAGCATCTTAGGAACAACATCAGTAATCTATTAACGATTGGGGTATGATTATTACTCTCGAATACATGTTTAACATTCCACATTATTCTCTTAAACTTCGTGTTGCGCATTTCTTTTTTTACAATTCCATTCTCTTTAACACAATTTTTTAAAAATGATTCACACATTGCTGAAATGGTTTCTTTAAAGTATGAAGTGACAAATTATTTGTTAAACATAAGATTACTATAAAACACCATCCGAAACGCTGAATGCAAACATGAAATCCTGTGTGATGAAACACGGGTGTCTTCATAAATACTTCGGGGTGATGCGCCATGACTCAGTCTGGAAATGAATCATTGAAACTCAACAACTTTAACCCTAGAAGATGATATCATCTTCAAATAAAAGTAATACTCTAGCCCTTTGTTCTGTGTTGAAAATGTAGATTTTATTTAAGTAAAATTGGTTATTAATTAGACATTAGATATGTTCGTGTGACCTATGGGATTCATCGATTGTCAAAAAGTACATAAAACTCCCGTTTATATTTTTACTATGCATTTGATGGTTTATCAATCTATGTGCAAATAGATTTAACTAGTCAAAGGGCATTGTACGTATAAAATTGTGTATATCATGAAAATGAATTTCGGGCTGCAAACAAACAAACAAGAAGTTCTTTACGATATCACAAGACACACAGTTGAAGCTATATTTTCCATTGACCTCAGATATTTTAACCTGGTTTATGTCTTACCGGTGTCCAATTATTATACAATTGACCAAAAAAACGCGATTTTAATGTCACTACATAAATCAAAGTTTAATTCACATTCGATATCAATCTATCGGCTGCTAACTGTCTCACGTGCGCACGTGTTGTAAATGTACGACAATTAGTCTCGAACAGTTCTTAACTTCAAAGACTTCCTGTCCGCGTTAAACATCTCGTGGGACGCGTGGTTTGTGTGTTTTCAATCAGACGCTTAATTGGCGAGAATCAATCGCCTCTATTGCAGTGACCAGAAGACGCGCTCCATTTGAAATCCAGATTTGCGAGGCTTAATTGATTCCAAAATAAACAAACATGGGACAATCAAAACATGGAACGCTATTGTTTTTCTCTGAGCGCGTTCCTTATGCATATGGCGTCCAATGGGAGGAAGCTGGTTAAAATATGAAAATAATTGAGAATCGCTCAGTGAAAACGGTGCTTAATGCATATGCCTAAAGTGTTGTCCCAGATTAGCCTGTGCAGTTCCGCTTTTATGGTATTATTTGTGTAAAAGAAGTCTCTTCTTAGCGACAATCTAGTTTAGGCGTTTTTGGACTGCACAGGCTAATCTTAAGTCACAAATTAAGTATTATTAAGCCCCGGTTTTCCAGAGCGAGGCTGAATTCTTTGTTGCTCGGGAAGAACTTCGTAGTTAAATGTGTTTGTGTGTCTTCGGACACTTAAGCGAATCAAACCATGTCCTGCCGCATACGGTGCGCGCTCCACACGACGAGAGGATGACCATTTCCCCTTGCGGCGGCCTGACGCCGTTTATTAAATGAATCCACGAAACAGACTGACCAGAGAGCCACACCAAGCATCCAGATGGCATTAGGCCCGCAGATTAAATATGAACGTATCAAATAAGTGTGAAAATCCCATTAGTCCGTCACCACTGCCCCCAGATGATATATGTCCTCGACGCCATGCCAATATTTACCGTTGTGTTAAACATCTATAGATGTAAATACGTCGATATTTTGTTGATAAAACCCGCCGTTTATGTAAACCTACATTAACCTGCCATGTTTAATAGAAGATGCGGCACCTGCAGTTGTAGCATTCGAAATCTTGTCAAAATAAAAACGGTTTATCACATTTATAATAACGCCATTAGATAAGTTACTTTTGCAATAAATATATACAACGTATTCCCGGGCAAACTCCGGCGTTCGAGTGATGCGATAGCAGACATGATGGGACTGAAACAAGTTCGTGTATATAATTTCTGTTTGGCACGTGGTGTCACATTTACTGCTCGCGGACATGCCAGAGATGTTCCGGTCATTCGGCCAAACTCATTGGTCATTCGGCCAAGCTCGTTGGTCATTCGGCCAAGCTCGCTTGTCAGTCGGCCAACTTCGCTGGTCATTCGGCCATGCTCGCTGGTCATTCTGCAACGCTTTTAGTTAGTTAGTTATTCTGTGAGTTATGGTTGACATTTAAAAGCAAGATTTCGACACTTGTACTGATATCAAATATGTGGCAATAGATGGACATCGGTTGTTCTAAAGATGAATGTTGTAAGTCTAAGTGATTGTTTGCATTTTATTTTTAAGGAATCCATTCATATGTCAATTACCTCAGCTTTATCTTATATGATCTACATTTACAAACAAATATACGCGTGTCTCGATTCGTCACCTATGATTAGATAGTCATTAAATATCATTATAACAGACAGTAAATTTTCCCCCATTTTCCCGGCGAGCAATAACAGAAGTTTTTGTTGTCAAGTTAATAGTCAAACATATTAAACTGTCGCATGCATCAAAGATCATCAAGACGCAGTTACGCTTTTATTATCCGAACAACCGAATCATGGCAATAAATAGTTTTTGAAGGTTGATTGTAAGAAATCAAGGTAATTTCAATGTCATCATTGCAGTGAAAAGTGACATGTTTTTTTATGTTTTATTTTGGATATCAAAGGCAGCAACATATTGCTTGATATAGTATGTAAACGAGATCCAACGATAACAAAGATATATTATTATTAATTTCTTTTAAATTGGAGCCTCGCTCTGGGAAAGCGGGACTTAAATGCGTTTGCGTTAAATTTCGTCCCCGCACAGGCTAATCAAGAACGACACTTTCCGCAATGTGTGGTCGCTGATTAACCTGTGAGGACTTCCAAGTCTAATATGGGACGACATTTTACGCACATGCATTAAACCCCCTTTTCCCGAGCGATGTTCATTTTTGTATCTGTATGTCACATACACTTGAGCCGCAACAATGATATCAACGCATTCTCTATGTAGACCATGCATACCGAATTTAATATCACTCGGATATGGAGGTGACCTTGCAACCTTAGATTTCAATAAAGAACTTTTAACTGCCGTTTATTGAATATAATCAATAACTTATCAATGGTCTTTTATTGAAAACACGTGTGATTTATTACATTAAAACCCTGTCTCCGATACCAAATCATCAATTAAAGGCATCGAAGTCATCGAAGATCAAAGTGAGTCCATTATTAAATTGCCGATAATTTCTCCTCCCCCGTTTCATTACACCCGGTCGTACTGAGACGTAGATGGTTTGGCTTCCATCAAACTCGTGGTTTTGAGTTTTATCTACGATTTAATTGATTTGACATTAGGGCGATATAGACCCCCTATGATGTAGACCGTGGAATAAATAGAACTGATGAAGCAATTAGTGAATCCACTGGTTATCTTGTTCATTTGACGCCGGTATTTAGATTGCGAGGAATACCGCATAATGTATGGGTTTGTAATAAAATCTTAACGCTTTTATCACAGATAATAACATGAAATTTATAATTAAAAGATGAATTCCGTATTACGTAAGTTAATGTGTATTGATATGCATACTTAGGAATTTTTCATCGACATCAAGATAATTGTTAAACTTTATGGTGGTTTTTTTACGTCTTAAAGAATAAATATGATGGTTTGGTTGGAAACTGAGCATCTCGTTCCCTGGAAAACTCGTATTGATTGGTCAACTTGTAGATTATACAATAGTCAACTCGTACAATTTGCAGCGCTGTAGTACACAATCGTTTCTAAACATGCAGTTTATTGTTTTGTCTTCACAATGTTAATCCATCATGACAAAAGAGTCCTTTATTTGGTCAGCCAAACAATCACATTCATTCATCGCTATTTTAATAGTTCGGAATGTCTTTCTCGAATGTCTATAAGGCTGAGGACAAATTTATTAAGTCGGTAGAAAACATATCACAACTCTGTTGCTCGAGGATGAGGATGAGGACAAGCTACGTTGCTTTCAAAAGCCAAAGTATCGTGCATGGTGGTACAATCAGTTATTATAATGTATGAATACGATCTGACCTCTTTTCATTGTCAAATATAATAAAACTGAGACTTCAACTACATTAGCGGGAGAGGAACTTTAAATAAGCCTCGTTATAGAGAAACTGGGGTTAATGCATATGTCCCAGAATAGCCTGTGCAGTCCACACAGGCTGATAAGGGTTAACTCTTTCCGCCTAGAGTGGATTTTCGTTTGAAAGAAACGAACAACCCATTAAAGCGGTAAGTGTCGTCCCTTATAAGCATGTACGACATGCACAGGCTAGCGGTAAGTGTCGTCCCTTGTACGACATGCACAGGCTAATATGGGATTACCACTTAACGCACATTCATTTAGCCCATTTTCTCCAGAACGAGGATCAAATGATTACATCCTAGATCCTGTGTTCATGGCAATTGACCCATTGCCGGTCTGATTCCGCACGACAGCAGTTGACACAAAACATAAACACGAATAAAACACGAACATCAATGTATAAAACTTGGGTCATCGCTATGAAACTGTCTATGCAAAGCATTAGGGGTTTAAACCGTTGTAAAGGAGCTCAAAAGTTCACACGTGAAAAATGAACAGTATTTCGTCAGAGTATGCATGTACATGTATGTGAGATACCATATTCTCAATCTTCAAAGCAGACCGCGTCACCGCATTAACAGTTTCCAATGCCTTTCATGTTAGTTTTCAGTGTTGAACCGCCAAGATCACTTACATAATTCATGCATTGTCTGGACCCTTAACTTCAATGGGACATTGTGTTGGAGCATCGCTTTCCCATAGAAATGTTGTAACAAGAATACAGAACGTGTCAATGCTCTATGTTTTATGTTACAGATCGCATCTCTGTTTAAATGGCGATTGGATCAATTAGAAAAACGTTACCGCTAAATATATGTTCAGCTTCAACTACGAAATGCTTGTTATGCACACTATAATATCGCCAGGTTGGATAAACTTGACACTGGTCGCGTGGAAAACATTCTTTAGTTTCACACATTTAACGCGGGGAAAGGTCACATTTATCTTTTGAAGTGTCTTGGTTTTCTTGTCGCTTTTAAACTGTTTATCAAAAACTTATTTGAAGACACTTTACGCTTGTAACTTGGTCGCGGTCATGACACTTGTGCTACCTTACAGCGGTTGCAAGGACATCAGTTCATTTTCTTCACTCCTCATGATGACGCATGGCGGAAATCGTGCAAAGATGGCCAATGCAATGTATATGTAATGTCTTCAAACTGATATGTGGTGCGTAAAGCAATGTCAATTGTTCACTATATGGCATGACATAAACAACCTTGTAATGCGAATAGGAGTCCTACGGAGACTTCTAATGCAGAAACAGATTTTGAATTTTTAATCTTATTAAAAATGGAGCCAAGGGTGGAACCCTGGTGTTATTGACATTATTCGCTATTGTGTAGTTGTTTCCTTTTTCGTGTTGTGCTCTTAATATCACATTGATGTTAGTTTTTACAGAAATGCGTACATGACGGTATATTTCAGCTGTGTCTTCAAGGCAACTGAATGTTTTTGTATTTTATCTAGAAGCGCTAAATGTAATAAATACCATTCCCATTTCTATTATAAGCGAATAACTATGCAATACCCCAGATGTTACAGTTATAAAAGAGTTTTGTACAGTGTAAAACGCGACAATAATTTCAGTATGTCCGTTTGTATTCATACAAAGCGGAACTAAATAATATATTTTATTATGCATTAGTTGTATATAACAATCAACATTCCGTTTAAAATGAAATTTGTACTCAATATTATAAATCAATTATAAATAAAACTGGAATACGTGTTTGTGATTTATGACTTTTATTGCCAATTACATCGTGATATTTTTTAGCTACAAATAAGTCTTGATATATTATTTCTCAATTGAAAATAGTTTTACCGTTTAGACTTTCAATACTCGTGGGATTGCTGGCAAATAAAACATAAGAACCTCGCTCTGGGAAAACGGGGTTAAATGCGTGTGCGTAAAGTGGCGTCCCATATTAGCCTGTGCAGCCAACACACGATTATCGGGGACGACATTTTCCGCTTGTATGACATTTTTCGTTTAAAGGATGTCTCTTCTTAGCGAAAATCAAGTTTTAGCGAAAGTATCGTCCTTTATTATCCTGAGCGGACTTCGCAAACAAAAACGTGTAAATTTACGTTATGTTTGCCAATCGGAAAGAAAAGTCGTTATACTGATGTAAATCCTGAATATCATATGGATTACAGGTTAGAATACAGTTACTCGCACATTTTTATATGCAACCATTAAGGGTGGTCCCGCAATATGCAGGTCATAGTGTGATGTAACCCTGTCAGACCGACACATAACATGCCAACTGCACGTGTTAATGGCAAAGGTGAGTTGAAAGTATGATCGACAGCGCGGTGTGAAGTGACACCTGAGGTTTTGGTATCCATCGATATCCCATCGAAAACAGGTGAACAGTAGTGGCATGCGACACATGAGGATAAAAATTAATTGCAGTTTAAGATAAACGTACATAGTTTTGCTGCAGATTTGGTATCAACAACCAAATAAGAGGGTGCCTTTGTGACATCCGCGTCCGCTAAATAGCATCACTTTGTTTACTCAATAACAGAAATAAATGCGAATCGCAACCTTTTTTTGCGTTACAAGTGGTTTAACTTAATATAGAGCATCATTTTTAAATTTGAAATTACCGTCGACGTTTTAAATAAAAAATAACTCAGTATGTTAATTCAATACGCTACATAACGACACAATTTGAATTAAAGTATAGCTACCATACAATTGTATATACTTTGGATTTACGGCAAGTCACATTTATAGAAATCAGACTGGAAATCATTTTTAAACAATGAATTTATGAGGTCAAATTTCTTGGCCGTAAAACAAAAGTAGAGCACTACAGAACGTCAATTTTACAGGTTAACCTCGCTATATAAATGTACCATCTTGTTAAGAATCCATTTAACATTGAATTGCTAACAGCAATTAAATCTGCATCATAAATGAAGGTGGACGTTTTTGTGTACAACGGCTTTATGTCCTAAACATTTCAATATATGATCAAACAGTTTCACTCTTAACCATTAATGGTTGCTTTATAATGGGTGGTCACCCGGGGCATTGTACAGCGCCCAGTAGCGAACGATGGTGGCATGTTGTGTGTTGTTGCATTCAGATGAGGTAAGGAGGNGGGGGGGGGGGGGCTGAGGTCATCTGAGTGAGCCCAAAGGGCTCCATTGTGAATGTTCGGTCAGCAGAGAATCAGAGCATGTCGGGCTATGTACCCAGGGTATGCCCGGACTATGCGTATCCGGGTCACACGCAAGACCGAATTCATCAAGCTTAAGCAGAAAAATTGTCAAATGTGCACGCGCTGAAAAAGAACAGTTTGTAAAAAGAGTAAACACTCTCTCATGTCAAACCGGAATTTTATAGTAACCACTGTATAAGCTGTGGCACTTAAAATGACTCGTTGCTTCTGATCGAACATAAAACACTCGAGTTACCAAAGACTGTCGGATTGATGATTGTATGTCCGGGCTATTGTTTGTCACCACTATTTTCATTATTTTGGTTTTGTGAGACAATGCAAATCTTTGGTGCGCATCTGTGCATATCTCAAATGGTACCATTTTCATTATTTTATTATTCAAGCAACAACCACTATTGCCAACTTTACTCCTCATTTGGCAGTTATCCAATTATTAAACTGGGAGGCTCGTTCTGAGGACATTGGGCTTAGTGCATGTGTTTAAAGTGTCGTCCCATATTAGATTGTGCAATCCATACCTTCCGCCTTCACTGGATTATCGCTAAGAAATTACTTCTTTTTTACGAAAAATACTATCAAAGCGAAAGAGTCGTCCCTGATAAGTCTGTGCGGACTGCACAGGCTAAACCGGGGCGACACTTGACGTTCATGATTTAAATGACATTCCACAGTGGTTGCAAGTATGCGTATACCATGGATCGAATGCTCCTTTCGTGTCTCTTAACCCTTTGCATGCTGGGTAATTTGTCGTCTGCTAAAATGTCGTCTGCTGAATTTCTAAAATTAGCAATTTTCTTCGATTTTTTTCAAAGAATACTATCAGAATAGCAAACAGTTTGGATCCTGATGAGACGCCACGTTTTGTGGCGTCTCATCTGGATGCAAACTGTTTGCAAAAACCTTCAAAATCCGGTTCCAGCACTCAAGGGTTAAGTAGCTGTGTATCAATCATATATCTTTTGATACCCATTGACTTCAATGCCTTATGAAAGGAAACATAAGGAGATTACGGAAAGGCCGATAGCCTTTTTGTAAACATTAAGTGGTCATTGGCCCAGTTATGAAACAAGTTCAAGATTTGTAATGTATACGGGGATTATCAGATGATTTCATTATTGACATGTATGGTTGTGTCCTACTTCAAGGCTCGGAGCAATGACCGTACAAATTTCAAATCAATTATTTTTCAAAAGTATATAATAGTTCTATAATTATTCCAACCCTTCATGTTAAGCAGCCAAGCGGATAAGCAAGGAGGAGTCGAGTAGGAGCAAGTTGCAGTGACCTGCAATTTCGCGACATTTCCATAAATGATTTTTTTACAGTTTTTTCTCTGTGCAATATATTGATTTATGTTGATTTGATTGTGTTCAAAATATTATGTTATACAATTCCCCGCGTATGTTCTATAAAGAAAGAAAGTGATTTTTTGACACAAATTCCCCGAATGAACCATGAACAGCTCAATTCATACAACAATGTTAGCCGCGCTCTGTGGAAACTGGGCTTAATGCATGTGCGTAAAATGTCGTCCCAGCTTAGCCTGTGCAAGTCGAACATATTAATCAGGGATGGCGAATGTGTTTACTGCATATGCAAATATGGAATGATTAGCTCGAGGCTCGTTTCGTTTACTAGTTACTGTTATGTGCATGTAATGACGCATGGACCACTGCACCAGCTCTGTTTGATTACCTCGTTCATCAATGGCCAGAGTGCCCGGTTAATGACAACTCGTGACCAGATGTGACCTCAGACGACCACTCTGTTACCTGAACTGACCTCCGCGTACCCTTCAAATCTTAAAGCTCTTTTATTGCACCATAGGCAAACAGAACATTTTGAAAGGCGGTGATCGACAATTAAACGGATATTTATGTTTACATTTAAGGTGAAAACCATTACTCTCTGTTATATAGAAGTGTTATTTGGGATGAATATAGTCCACCGACTATATGTCCGTCTAGAAGATAAATTTGTGTTTAAAAGTGAACAAACCTACCTTAATGCTGCTTTTATTAATTGTTGCTATGCTGTTGTAAAATTGTGTACCGTTTTCTTTTCACAAATGCCCTGTGAATATATCCACAAGCTTAACATCACATCAAAGACTCAAGATTTAAATTTGCACTTAGATCATTCAACAAAGGCGCATCTTATTTTAAAACATAGCTATCATTTCAAACAAATTTACCTGAACATCTTTAAATAACAAATAAATGAAAGACTCAGCGTACATTTATCACTGTTACCGTCACATAAACCTGAAGGTTGAATTCCCAGCAACCTTCCAGCAAACTTGTTGGTTGATCGTGGCCGGTAATTAATTGTTGTCAGAACGTGTCAGATGCCACTTGTTCAACACAGATTCGCGGTTGCTTGAAAACATGCCAGACATTGTTAGACCGCGCAACCTGATCAAAAGCCGTAAGCTTACGTGTCAATCTGATTCTACGCACATGTTACTTGTCCGTAGACTGTAATTCATTTCGGACGGGACAAGAAATCGGATGAAACGCATTTTTCTCATTTATTTGATAAACGATCTATATTTCGTTGAATGATTAAGTACTTTTAAATATTCTCTGGGACAAGATAAATTAACCCTAGCATATGGTGTACGTTGTGTGAAATTTCGCCAGATTAATGTAATCTGTTTATGCCAGAACAGGGTCCGCTCTATTTCTCACTTCAAAGAGCACCGTGTTTGTTAGAGTAACTCAGTAGTGTTCATGCTTAAATCGGGGTCTTTTTCTGAAGTAAAAGCTCTCCATTTTGTATTGAGTTGTCTTAAAAACCCTTTGGAAAAGATAGCCTTGGATTATTCTCACAGTTGGCATATTTTTTTCCCCACTATGACATAATTCCAGGTGAATACCCTCATTATTAAATTAGCCGCGTTCTACGAAAACGGGGCTAAATGCACATGAGTCGTCCAGATTAGAAGTTTTACTTTTATAAAATGGGTAACAAACGCTTATGAAGTATATATATAGTTATTGTCTTATTAAATAACCAGATTCAGCTTTGACAGAGGCTCTGTTAACAATTATTTACCGTTTAATACAAGTCAACTTAGTCGTAGAAAAGACATACATCACAGATTATTAATACCACATTAATGTAAGGCCAGCGCTTGTCTGAAAGTGAAAGCACGCGAGAGCGGTAATCAAGCGGTAAACTCATCTAGTTTGAAATTCATTTCTTCTCCTCGAACATCAAAAGGCCAGATCCACGTCATTTATATGATAAAATTAACAAATATGGATAATTGGAAGTAGTCACACTTCAAAAACAACTACGGGTCGACTGTAGCAGTCGTTTATGTCAGAATTTAGTATGGAATCCATCGCACTAGTATTATATCGCTTTGTGCTCTTAGTTTGTTCCAAGTATTCTCATATTTTAATTAACACATCCTTTTGACATTGCTCAAGATAATGCAAAGATGAAATAACACATAATCGCTCGCCGACCTGTTTTTTTTTTTTAGGGAAAAAATAAGTCTAACCCGCAGGCGTGTTTTTTCCCCTCTTTTTTTACAATAGACACGAAATCACGAAATAATGAGAATACGTAGATGCATTTACTTTCATGTAAAAAATATTAAATAAAATTAGTGATGTTATGGCTACTTGTATATTGTGTTTTATTATATACCTGTTTAATGCTTTTAACAAAATACAGGTTTTATCAATCGTTGTATTATGCTACTCGCTGTTTTCCGATTCCGTACTACCATACTAGCCGGACTGCTTTCTTCGATCCATTTAATGACGTCAAATTTTAAGACGTCACATTTAATGACGTCACATTTTAGTTATTGTTTTGCTAGTTTTGTTAAAGCAAAAAAATACAATTGATAACTGTTTTGGTTAGTTGTTGTATATAATAAAAGGAATATTACGCTAGTCAATTGTTCCAAGTTTTTGTATCAGTATCGTGGCTTGCGCTATTTCGTATCACACTCGAGGCTCCGCCTCTCGTGTGATACGTCATCACACAAGCAACTCGACTGATACAAACTCTTGGAACAATTGACTAACGTAATATTCTGTATGTATCGATACGGAAATACTGTAACATAAGAACAATTGTCTTGTAAATGAGACTTTAAGTGCTACTTTTATTTGTGAGACAATACTGCCTTATATAAAATATATCTTAATAGTGGCTACCAGATTCCTTTTAGTAAAAACAGCATTGAATCATCATTTGCTGTACAAAAACATTAGGAATTCTGTACGTATTGTTTTTTCGTAACATGTTATAATTGTTTTATTATTATAATCACTGTTATTACATCTACAAGTGTAGACGTTTGGTTATTTGTCGTTACTGTAGTTGTTTTTGTTATTTCTGTTGCTAAGTCTGTTACAGTGTTTGTGATTTCTCAATGTTTAAGTGTAGACTAGTACAAGGGAGAACCATAACGAGACGGATTACTTTTATAAGCATGAACTCTTTAAAACCGCTTTACCAACGCCTGCAATTTCAAAATCTAAAACAAAAACTCCACAGCATTTTAACTATACTTTGCCAGCTGTTACAATAAGTAGATGTAAAACTAGGCTTCTGGTACAGCAACGTTTCCAAGCCGTTTTCCGTCCGTTTCCCTTCCGTGGGATAGGAAATTTAAAGTAAAGAAATATACTAAAGCAGTTTCCCTTTCATTTCAGTCATGAAGTATCCACAATTTCAATAAAATTTATGGTCTTACCTTAACCATAAATTTATTCACACCTTAACCATGAATCGCGAAATACATGAAAATTCAATTTTCTTATTATCGCAACTGTCGTGACGGGGCGGCTCGAGGACTTTTGACCGTTTAGGCCTTTGAAAAATGTTTTCCTTTTATATGTTTAATTTCAAAGTATGGTTAAACAATGTCGTTTGGTTTGATCATTCCGAGTAAGAATGCCGTGGAAATAGCACCTTTGCGATATTTTTTCTTCTCCATATCACACTCTAATTTTAACACGTATTTGTCAAACAACCTAAGTTGATCCCGTTTTTTAACGTTGTTCCACTGTTTAATTGACTCTTTAATGGTTGCTTCAATCTTTCCAAACTAATTGTTTTTAGTCCAGAGCATTTGATTAAGTTCATCATGCAGTTGGAAGCTGTATGTTATTGGTATTTTAAACGTTTTATTACATTTTAATAAGGTAGACGTTCCATCGTCATTGTCAATAATCATACCACATTTTCCAAAACCAAGAAGTTCCAAATGCCTCTGATTTTCCTTATCAGTTTCGCGCTTACTACATTCTAGAAAAAACGGATAAAATCTCATTTTTTTATATTAGAGCTTGATACTTTTAAATCAGGTTGATAAAACATACAACTGCATAACTTGAACCCAAAGATTTCCGGCTCCAGTACTTGCTGTTATATTGAGTCAATAATACTGGTATGCTTTTGTAGTTGAAATATCGAAAAACGAAGGAGCATTAACAGAGCCAAACAATTTAGTTGTAGATGCCAACAGTGGTTCAAATTCTTTTCCATAGTGGCTTCCACTAATAGTCCATCCAGTTATATTTTTACCATCTAAAGCTCTAGCTTTAAACGCCACTCTCCAAATTGTCACGGGTTCAGGACATTTAATTCGAAGCCAACAAGTTTTTGAAGGTGTAGCCCAGCTTCAATTAGACCCATCATCGTTAAGACTATTAAATGTACCGTATGCTCTTAATTTATCATCAGTAACTGAACTTGCACTTGTTACAAATCCAGTTCTACTAATATTCACCTCCAAAATTGGAACATAACCCGAATAACATTTTTTAGTTAATGTATCAGCATAATATTTAGTAACAACATCTTGATCATCTATATACTGTTTATTATTAGCAGTTGCTTCATTCACTAAACTATTGACTTGAGACCAACTGGGTGCTTCATTTCCAGTATACAATGTAGGATAATGAACAGGTAATCCTTTAACCATCCTACCACCCATGTTTATATCACCAGTCATAGTATCTACAGACTTTGAAAATGCTCGATTATCAACATAATTTTTTGTTGCAGCGTCTTGAGCATTAGCAGGATCCAGTACATTGATTAGATTTTGAGAATCCATATTAATATTTTCAGCAGCTGCATTTTTACCATCTCGTCTTAAGAACGTATTAATGGCTTGTGTAGGAAATCGGGGTAACGCAGTAACTCTTTCTATGCGATAATTGTCAAGTTCCTTTCGCA
>VMBQ01008621.1:0-15233 GCA_007657795.1 Dreissena rostriformis
AAGAAGAAGAAGAAGAAGAAGAAGAAGAAGAAGAAAAGAAATGAGAGGAAGAAGAGGAATTGGGAAAGAAAAATAAAATAGACTTTAAAAGTCTTGAATATAAAAATAATAACCACAATTACATGAAAATTATAACGTGTTAAATTAAGAATAGAAACATACCTGCAAACTTCAACTTTTGTCGAAATCAATCTGCGATCGACACCCGGCCCAGAACAACTACTGAATGAAATTGCGCCCGCGCAAATACCGGGTTTTCATGGTAGCCAGGTTATATGAGAACCTCTTGCTTTTGCTCTGTAGGTTTGAAATCCATATATTGTATAACAGATTGCACCTGCTTTAAATGATGCAGACATTTTAATGTGATATTTAAAACATATCAATGACACCAAGGGAAGGTCTTTAGTATGCGACCGAGGCCCGTATTCATTAACCTGTTCTTAGAGTTATGTTATGAAAAAAAGAGAAAATTCGTCAAACATGTGTTCTATATCTACTGAATGGTGAAGTCCAGCATGGTATTTTACACCTATAATTAAGTCATTCTAAATTTAGAACAGTTTGTTAATAACATGAGCATTATTTGTAGCAAGAATTTATTCAAACTCTGAAAAAGTGTTTTATTAGGTCTAAGTCTATTCTTTATTCTGAAGTCTAAGAATTGGTTGCAGAATAAGTGCCCCGTACTGGAACTCTTCTAAAGTGTAAAATAAGTTAGGAGCCTCAAACACGGGAAATCGATCTTTAATAGAGTTACGTCAGCGTAAGTGCAGGGACGATATCTTTACGTTTATTTATACTTCTCAAACGTGTTTAATAATATATGTTCAGGGCTTTCGATGAAGATCAACAGTGTCGACAATTGCGACAAATTTTCAAGAGTGGATTTTTTTTTCAGGAGAAGCGATTTAAAAGCTAAATGTTTCCAAAATCCACAAAAAAAATATAATGCAAAACAAACCCATGCGGCCGAAGCATAAGCGGCATACAGGCTTTCTGGTAAGCGAAGTGGTTGATACACGTGCTTCTCACCTAGGCGACCCGGGTTCTATCCCGACCCTCGGCGCATGTGAGTGAAGTAGACGATCACGGTGGTGTATTACGGGTTCGCCCCACATCACACTACCACATCAGAATTGAATGTTGTTTTTTTCTGTAAAAAAAAACACTAAATAGCTGGAAATTGCAGCTTTAATTTAAATTTCGTGAGTCTTGTAAGTAAACAAGAGATTGCCAAGCAATATGGTCCCCTACCTGTGAAACCCCACCATTTTCAGATTTTTTTATATATTTGTTACCATAGCAACCAGAATTCTTGAATGAAAATGAAATAACGTGCATTATGTCCATAATGCCATCTGTCCATGTTTCAAGTATCATGAAAAAAATATGCAGAACTTTAAAAGTTATCGCAGGATCCAGAAAATTGTGACAGACTGACTGACAGACAGAGAGCAAACCATAAGTCCCCTCCGGTTTCACCGGTAGGGGACAATTAGGTAGTAGTGCTTGGTCACACTCCGGGTCCTCTTCGGATTCAGCCTCTGACGTGGTAGGACCTCATTAACTTCGAAATAAAAAACGACATACATGATAGATGCAAAACTGAACCCACTGAAGTGTGTAAGAGCCAAAGACGATGTTTTCACGGCAATAGGCTTCACGTTTGTATAATGGTAAATATCGGATTAACGGTCACCGGCTATGCTATTGAACAATCAATTAACAAGAACTGGGACAAACAGATACAAACTGCCACAAGGATCAATAATAAGAACGATAAACAAAGCCTATACAAATGGAAGAATTTAAACAATATATTGTGTTCAAAATATGTCTGTGACAAAACCACGCTGGGTATGCGGATACTTAGATAACAGATGGCACTTCGATACCAGATAACAACAAACGCCACGCGCGAGATGTAAACCACTGCGCCAAAATGAACAAAATGTTGAAAAAAGCACGCGTAGATTTTTATTCAGATAAAGTAACATCCTGTGGCCGTGATCAAAAGAGCATGCACAAAATCACAAAACACTTACTAGATGGCCCATCTGAAATAGCTCTCCCGTCTGGCAAAGCATCCGATGAGTTAGCACAAGATTTCAATGATTTTTTCTTAAATAAAGTTGAAGTTATCAGAAAAGATAAATCTGAACATGCCCTATCTCATGCAAATTCAAAACAGAGTAATGATAATAACCCAACAGCAGAAACATGCAGTTTGACACATTTCCGTCCGACAACTGAGGAAGAAGTTGAAAAAATCATTATGCAATCCCCAAATAAATCTTGCGAGCTTGACCCTATTCCAACTTGGCTCCTGAAAGAATGCAAAACTGAACTGCTACCAATACTGACAAAAATCATCAATCTTTCGATGGAAACGGCAAGTGTGCCAAGATCCTTTAAAACATCACGTATAAGACCTTTATTAAAAAAGCCCACCTTAGACAAAGAAACACTACAAAACTATCGCCCGGTTTCGAATCTGCCATATGTTTCAAAATTATTGGAGAAAGTTGTCAGTAAAAGAATAGATGAACATTTGACAGAAAACAATTTAAATGAAGAAAACCAGTCTGCATACAGGAAGTTTCACTCAACAGAAACAGCTTTGTTAAAAGTTCAAAACGATGTCCTACAATCATTAGATAAGAAAAAGGTCACTGTCTTTGTTATGCTGGATCTCTCTGCCGCTTTCGACACCATCGACCACATAACCCTTTTAAACCGCCTCGAACAACTGTTTGGATTTGCTGAAAAACCACTACAGTGGGTAGCTTCCTACCTATCTGACCGCTTCCAAACGGTGAGCATTGACGGCAAGGTATCAGAACCAGTGCTGCTGACCTTCAGTGTACCCCAGGGATCTGTGTTAGGTCCAAAATTTTATACCATGTATACTAAACCTGTTGGGGAAATTTGCAAAAAACATGGACTCGGGCATCACTTCTACGCCGATGACTCGCAGCTCTACCTTTCCTTTGAACCCACCGATGGAGCAGCCCAAAATGAAACACTAAATCGAGTTGAAAAGTGCCTCCAAGATATCATCTCGTGGATGAATACAAATATGCTCAAACTTAACACCGACAAAACCGAGGTCATAGTATTTTCAAGTCAAAACAACGCCAAGTTCGTAGAAGGGTTAACTGTTAAAGTAGGGGACTCGACAATTAAACCATCACAATACGTTCGAAATCTCGGTGCTTGGTTTGATTCAAGAATGAACATGGAACACCATATTAATGCTATAAGTAGATCATGTTTCGGTCAGATTAGGCAAATAGGTCACATCAGGCAATATCTTACACCAAATGCCACAAAATCCTTGGTCAATTCACTTGTCACATCTCGGTTAGACTATTGCAATGCACTGCTGTATGGAACACAAACATCAGCTATCAAGAAACTACAAAATGTTCAAAACACTGCGGCGCGTGTTATCACAAGAACATCCCGCTATAGTCATATAACACCGATCCTAAAAGAATTACACTGGCTCCCAGTAGAAAAAAGAATCCACTTCAAAATACTCACCAATGCTTTCAAAGCCTTAAATGGACAATCGCCTGTTTATCTTAAAAACCTACTTGAAGTCTACGAACCAAAGCGAAACTTAAGATCAAAGAACGAAGCGACTTCATTAGTGATTCCAACGAAGATTAAATCCGTATCATACGGGGAGCGAAGTTTCATGTACGCTGCCCCCAAACTCTGGAACTCACTTCCATCAAACGTTCGTGGTTCTCTAACACTGAATTCCTTCAAAAAGGCACTGAAAACTCACCTCTTCCTCCAATCTTATGCAACATAAGCAGTGGTTTATTCAATTCATTATATAAAATCTCAATCATCATGCACTTGAATTAACCCTTTTAAAGGAAGCATATTTATTCCTTTGGGGGTTTGTGGACTCGTGGTAATGGTATCCTGACGTTACCCTTGTCTCAATCAGCATGAACTTGAATGTACCCTTTTAAAGGAAGCATAATTATTCCTTTGGGGGTTTGTGGACTCGTGGTTATGGTATAATTTGTTTTTGTTCTTGTTTTTACGTAGTACTTATAGTTTAAGTTTTAAATTTTATTGTGTCAATAATTGTCTTATAGCTATACACATAGGGTAGTTTTATAGTGTCTTGTTGATCTTTCTAATCTAGGGTTACTGTGCATGTTTTTTACGTAGTACTTATAGTATAAGTATAATAGAGTAGTTTTATAGTATAATTGAGTAGCTTTGATCGATTTCTTTTGAAACTGTGTTGCAAAATGTATTCGTATCTGCGATACGTCAAATGTTCTTATGTAAAGCGCCTTTGAACGTGCACTCTTGTATGAGAAGGGCGCTAAATAAATCCGGTATAATAATAATAATAAGTTCATCAGTTTTTTTTTAAAGTTATATAATAAAGATTAGTTTTTTAGACAAGGCGCATGGTCGAGTTTATAAATGGTGTATCCTTTTCTATTGCAATGAAAAACATTACGGAAGAATGGTAGATTTTTCCCCAAAAAATAGAAAATTCGGTCGAAAAACAGCATAAACTGGATGAACAGTAAACATTTCAACAAAATAAAACTACTTAGAAATATTGCAAGAATTTTTTTGATATTCCAGCATGTAGAGTAATCACTGTGCTTCAAATACTGAAATTTTGATAGTATTAAATGAATTATAAACGAAGATAGAGCATGTTTTAATAGGTGGTATTCATGAAGTTGCGGATACTTTGATTCCCGATATAGGGCACTTCGGATAACAGAGACTTTCAACAAATTGGGCACTCTGATAACCGAGTTTTATCTTCTACTGAAATGCATTTATGTATATAATGGCTATTCTTACCAAACATTTTGAAGTACGAATCAATTTGCATTGTCAAGCCCGAGACATTGTGAATCAATGCATAACGTAATTACATACACATGTAAAATATAACCACTGGCGTTGTTCGTTTTCAAAAATCTTATTACTATTTGTTTATATAATTAATATTATAAGTGCAAATTTTAAATAAGATTCAAATGATTATTTCTGAAGTAATATATTTAAAGTGACGACCGAAAATAATTGTCTAAATAATAAACTTGTTTTTAAGAGGTAAATTGAGATTAAGATAATTGAAAATACAACGGATCATGTGGATCAACACGACTGTGTTCAATTGAACTTATAGCAGGACTCTAGATAAGGGAAGCAAGGGGTCTTAAAGCGGCCAATACACCTCATAAAATCCTTTGTCATTGGTGCTCATTAGAATCGCATCATGAAGAGGGTACTAATTCAAAACAAAATTTAAACGAGATTGGAAAACTCCCTTTATATTGAGCTTTATACTTCCCGTTCCCTTTTATTATTATATTCCAAAGGGATAAGAACATTTTTTGGTAATTCGTTATTAATTTACGTCAGTACATACATTTTTATTTATTGCCTGCTTACTATAGCAGTATTCCACAGCGAATTCTGCGTTTCAGATTCACTAAATAGAGTGTGTTATATCTGGTAAAAAGTGTCGAGTTATCTGGAATCGAAGTGCCATTGTCTTTGAGATGATCGGTAAAAGAAGTGTCCATGAAGATTTGGCATCCGACTCCTAAAACATTTGAATTTCCTCAAATATGTTATTCAACTAAAATTTAACATGTTGTAACTTTAATGGACATATTGATCTTTTATTTCGATTAGTTGGCACGTTTTTTTTTATTTATTTCCAAGTATTTTTATTTTGTTGAAATACGTACTGATCATCGAATTCATGACGATTATCGATGATTTTTTTTTGTGTTTTTTATAATCCACTGTTTTTTTTTCACGACTTTCTTGCTCCGCAATACGAAGTACTATACCATTAATCGACCAAACAATGTAACGTGTCTGAAACCAAACGACAGAACATAAATGCAAAAAAGCTGAAGAACTCAACTCTCGCGCGTGGCTTTTGTTGTTATCTGGTATCGAAGTGCCATCGGTTATCAAAGTATCCGCATACCCGGCGTGAAAACGTAATTGTTTAAACATGAAAAGGTTACTTTGAATTGAAATTTTCGATGTTCAGATGTTTGATATTTCGTATTCTATTGCATATGTATTTTTTATCGTACAATATTTAATAACATAATTCTGTAACATTTATGCAGATTGGGTTTTTATTGATGCTTGCATTATATTTAATGATTTTTGTTATTTGTGCTGGTTGTGCAAATTTATGTTAAAATAAAGCAGATTATGACAATAATGTAAGGCAGTTAGTGAATAAATGTTACTTATTAAATGATAGGGGGAGTAACTGACATATAGCGGATTGTAAGTCGAAAAAAGCTATGTTGGGGTTAGTAAAACCCCTGGATTTTGGTATTAATTTATAAGTACACACATTTTCTGCGACAGAATTATCTTTAAATGATTATTTTAGCATGTTAGTACTTTAAAGAATAATGAATAAAAGCAAATTAACATAATTATGTATGCATATGGTTGAAAATATATACGCGTGTTGTTTCCATCAGGGTTCGAACCTATGACTGCCGGATAAACATTCTAGGTCGCTCTCATCTAACCACTGACCAATCCGATTATGCTTTTGAATGTTGTTTACGAGTTGTTTTAAAGTCTGATATTTACAACAAAATTAAAGAATACAGCATCAATGCTCCAGTCGATGTCGTTGTAGAAACCTTATATATACAATTTCAACCGCTTATGACTCGGTAATTTGTTTACGTCACTTATTTCGCTCGTTTATATTCTTATGTTCTTACTTTAGAAGCTAAGATAAAGTGTATTGGATGTATTAATCTGCCAATATCTTATTGGGTGTTTTTACATTTAACATGGCGGTAATACTGTAACACTGTGGATGTCTTTAATGATTTATATAAGACAACAAACTCATAATTGATACATATTGGACTTTGGTTTGTATATTTTTAATTGTTGTAGACAACTCATAAACACAAGTACGGGCCTCGGTTGCATACCAAAGAACTTAAAGTATCATGCATGTGATAGCATACACAAACGTGACAGATTTCAATATAAATTGTGAAGATTTAGAGGCTCACAAAGAAATATTGGGTTTATATATATGAATTTAATATCTCTTTAAAAAATCAACAACCAAGACAAATGTGAGTAAGCCAGCATAAAAGTAATAAAGCGCATATCAGTTAACACGTTCAGACGTATTAACAAACGAACATAAAGGAAACTAAAATAATGCTGTTTAAAGAATGGTGCTGTATCTTGTCTCAAACATTAAGTGAAGGCATTACATTTTAGCTCTCATGTTTCTCAACATATGAACTGTCGAGAGCTCTGATATATTTGCCCCGTAGCATTTGTATTAATTAAATACACTACATGATCTGTTTGGCTTTCATTTATTTACACACAGGAGAAATGAAAGTAATTAATTATCTACTGTGGGGTCTGACATTTTACAAGCATGAGGTGCATTCATAACTTATACTTTATTTACTGTTGTGATCATGTTCTATGATATATTACCTAATCGATTATTTTCTTGTGTACTTTAGATCCATATGTGACATGAAGTGTTGGTAATAAGAGACTAATAGTTGCAATGTATGTATTGTATACGCTTAATAATAACCAAATAGTGAAACAGGTATTCGAATGAGAACAAGTACTCAAATATTTTGTATTATTCAAATTTTTGCACAATCGAATATTCGTTGCCATTCCTCGTGTTTACTTCACATCGTTAACATCGTAAAACACAGAGTTGGATTGCAGTCAAGTCAAACAAAACACACACAAATAATTAAAAAATAATACGTATGGAAACGCCAATACCTCAGTAGTGATTATTTTGTTAATACATGTTAGATTATACATGTGGGTCGTGAAGTTGAATGCTTGAAGATAGAAAATACGTTTCAGTACATATGGTATTATAATTGAACGAATTTTAAATTTAGCGCTTGCCACAAGAATATGTTTCCTTACGCACTGTCTAAAGAGCTTTGTTGACATGACACTTAAAAGCGGCCAAAAAGTCCACAAGTTAAAAGGAAACGACATTTTAATAGACATAAACGATATGTTTAATACAATGTAAACGATAACCCTGTTATAGTTTACATTAAATATTAAAAATTAAAAAGGTCATTTAAAAATAGTTTTTTTTATTACAGATTTTGAACATAGCGTTATTGAAAACACCCCCGAAATACACCAAAATAATAGATGTCTGTGAGTAAAGACTGTATTATTGTCTTGTCTCAAACTTATTTTTCATGTCGAATTCGATTCAGGCGATAATGCTAGTTTAAACTGCATTAAAAAGAATGCTTAGTGCAAACTATATGACCTGTTGTTTGCTCTAATACACTATAGGCACATGCATCTACGTACGTTATGTACTGATGTGAGATGGATAGGTTTATCCTACAGCAGATGTGTTTTAATTTATTTGTTTTAACAAAGCACTAAATATGAATAATTATTGTTCATTTTAAGTTATCACTTATTTGATTGTATTTTATTAAATTAATACATTATTTTCATTTTTAATAAATCAATTAGAATCGGAAGATACGTCCATGTGTTTATTAATACTCTATACTTGGGAAAGGTAGTAATGTTCCATTTAATATTTCAATTTTATTACTTGAAAAACACCATGTATAATTTGGAATACATGAAGGTCAGTTGGTAATGTCACAAACCACACGACAAGATATTGAAACAAGGTTATAACTTCCGTATCGCCAGGACTCATCTGTAGTTTGGTTACGTTTGCAAATATATTGGCAGATTTGCTCTATTTCTATCTTTTCGTGGCTTAAAAGAGTAAAAACGACATTTTTTCGCCGCATTTCTGTTTCCGGTCACGTGTAGAAATACTGGTATTCAATAATATAAAACTGCAACTAGAGCACTTGATTTAGCTGCATTAAAATTAATACTTTTGCTATAGTAACGTTTCTGACATTATTACCATTCACGTATTAATGGTGACAGTCGATTGGTACATTCCAGTCTTCTGGAATATGTTTAAATAGTTCATATAATAAAATGAATTCAACATCTACTACTATGCATTGACCTATCGTGTACGTGTCATTGATTGGTCTTCGAATATCCTAAGAGGATATACTGCATCGTTGTACTAATTCAATTGAGGAGAACCGGAACCATAATTATCCATTCTTGCACAACAAGTGTGTCGTGTTTAAAACTTGTTAACATGTCTTCGATCAGTAGTGACTAAATATCACTCATTGTTTTTACTGTGAAAATTAAGATCGCGTTTAAGTCTTGGATTCTGTATTCCTTCTTAGATCCAATATAAAATAATAATTGTGTTTCTGCTGTCGTTTTTTTACTGACGATTTTTAATTTGAAGATATTGATACATGAATTATTTCGTTGCTGTCATTGGCCGCTGATTAGTTAGTATGTTTTAACTGAATACTAATATTGCTTTGTGTTTCTATTTAATGAAGTAAACCAGCAAACACACGAGATTTGAGTTGCATGTAAACGAGTTACACTTTTTCAGAAGTCTGAAAATAAACAAACCACCTATTAAGGTATTGTGACTCCGATTCTCCAGCAACCTATTTCATTTCTGAAGTTATTTCACTACACCCATACTATGAAGCGTGCATTACTCTGACAAACAATTGGGCGGTTTCGGTAAAGGTAAATGTTGCCGTAACATAAGCACACTAATTCCGACTAATGACTTGAGAACCAAATGCAGTTTTGGAATGCACATCCATACATACATACCGTATTTAAAGGCTCGACATGGAATTTTGTGTTTTGATGTTTGTCAATTTCATCAGAACTAAACGTAAAACAATTATGTCCACTCAATAGCATCAATGGAGACTTTGTAACTATACTACCTTCAAAATAAAGACCGCGTTGTGGTTGTGTCAATATCAATGACATACTTCAACAAGAGAGCACAATTGTTCTGCTGAAAATATCGTGAGGTATTATAAGGGTTATACACTTTTTTTTCAAAAACTTTTCTCGTTTCTGTCTTCTATAAACATGACATGTAAACGTTACAAATGTGATATAAAATGAAGCTGTAAACATTTCTCTTGATTAACAACACAGCATAACTAAGAGTAAACAATTGACGTTTCCACCAGGATTCAAAGCTACGATTTCCAGATGAATTTCTGAAGCGCTAACCTTTCGATCGTTTAGATGTGTACGGTTATTTATGACGTGTTAACTACATGTGATTCGGTGTTCACATTTATTTCTTTGAACATAACTGAAACATTTCAAGCATTTAATATTTGCCATAATAACCCCTACTTAGCATCGCATTTCTTATCGCGTTTGATTACTAATAATTTACGAACAAGATTATATGCACTATACGTTTTCTTAGTTGGGAATATGTGAATATGTCAAATAAATAATTAATATTGTTCCAATGTTCAAATCGATGCCTTTAAACGAAGCATTATTGACCTTCAACCGTTAGAATGTTCGCTCTGTTATGCGATAACTTATTCATTCGTAAATAACAAAGATATACTGTCAAAATGTTGCGCTTTGTTTAATATTAGTGTAACAAAGCTCTTTCAAACTATCGTACACAAACTTGGGGATTTTAAGATTATTTAAAACTGTATTATCCCTGTAAGGTGCATTAATCATTGCTTAACGCTTCTGTAATATGAACCACCAAAACACCACCTGCTTCAAGCAGTGTTTTATTGTCATACGGAAAAATAAAACGACACAAATGGCCAGATTATCGGGGAAAAAAACATTGTTTAAAAAAGTAATATCAAATATGCATGACTCACGACTAAAATTAAAATTAAACATGAAATTTGCCTAAATTGTATACACCCCGTGTACGTCTATAATCCAAACTGAGTTGGATAATTCAAACTGAAGAAAAAAAATGTCGGCCGGAACTGAAACTGAAAGGTAGGTGATTATTATATCATTTCTGCTAATTTAGTAGCTATAAGGACGTGAAACTGAAACTGAAAGGTAGGTGATTATTATATCATTTCTGCTAATTTAGTAGCTATAAGGATGTAATTGTTCTACACATGTGATAATGAATGTCTGACACACACATGCGTTTTGAGTTTTGCAATGATTTAATAGTTTTCTAGTAAAAAACGATAAATTTGTCTTCGGAAAATGCTAATTTTCATGAAATGCAACCTATGTGTTGAATTATTTACACGTTAATTGACAAAAGAGCGAACGAAACTGTAACAGAGATATGCCAAATTATATCATGAATGTCCTTTAAAACTTTACTTTTAACACCTAGTGTATTTCTGTGTTAAAATCATGTGTTTGCAGGACGGGTATAAAAGTTTATGGATAAATCCAAACTGATATGAAATTTCTGTGGATAATAACCAAACTCAAAATAGTTTGGAATTATCCATACACTAGTTAGGTCATTATCCAATTTGTATATTCTTGACCAAAACAAATACGAATATATTGCGTCTTCGAGCATTTACGCCAATCAAATTTTGTACATAAATATATGAAAGGTTAATACATAAGTCAAAGCATTAAAACATTAAAAACATTCGATTATAATTGTTTTTGGCCTAAAACTTTCGACAATTTCATTAACTTTTTCCAGATTTTCAAACATATTCATTTTATTTCGACGTAATTGTTTTTAATTGTTATGGGTTTATTAGCGCATTGTATCCGGCAAATAACATTTTATCAAAAAGAAACGTTTATTATGTCACAACTTACCTTAAATAAACGTGTTCTTAGAAATAAATGACTTGAGTCTTTATTTCTGTCGCCTTTGTTTTCTTCAGTTTGAATTATCCTACTCAGTTTGGATTATCACACAGTTGATGATTTACACAAACCAGTTTAAAGAGAACGTTCAAATATACCAAATTTAATTGTTTAAGAGTTCATGTACAAATCAACTGACCGATCGCTAACCGTTCCGAAACCACGCGTACTCAAATCTACGGTTATTAATAAGCCCATAATCACTATAAACTAATCCGACATCTGTACATAACAAACTATTAAACGAGGAAGTGTTCAAGTTGCTTTCACAAGATTTACCTGACGAGATTGGTATGAGTAATATGAGCGGGTTATTTTTTTAAGCGAGAAAATAACAAAACCATCAATTTCTTATTCGAAAAAAGTGTACTTGAAGTGAAATTAGACGTGAAATCTCTGACATCGATAGCCGTGTGCAACGTAACCATGTAATGAAACATGAGCTTAAATAATTTGAGTCGCAATGTTGAGGTTAAGAAAAAAAAGATTGGGTTATGCACGTGTACAAAATGTCATAGACTATTTCTTTTTAATAACATTACAATACATTTCGTACAAAGTTAATGCGCTTATAAATCGCTATTTTATTTAAGTTAATCGGTCCTGCGCGTCATTAGAATGGTTATATTAATTAAAGGGAAGATAAAAATGACGTATAAGCGGTTTTTACACGTATCTTACGAGGAAGGAACGAGGATTAAAGCTTAAATCCAAAAGCGACCGTGATGTTGATAGCATAAGTCGCTACTGATGTGTTTTACATTTCTGTGACATTCAAGATGGTAGATGTAACGTGGGGTGTATTGCATGACAGTTGACATTGCTTACAAAGGAATTAAATTACTGGGACCGTGCACAAAGGGGTTAAAGAAACACGTCTTATTTCTATCTTTGCGTGACGAAACCGAGATCTTAAAGCAAATTTATTTGAAAAAATAACGGTATTCCCTCCGAAAAAGGAACACTGGTACTACTGATGATTATTATATTGCTATCATTATTCCTAGCATTGATATATATATATATATATATAGTGTGGTATACTTAATACGAATTATGTATGTCCCTTAAATTATTGAGGTCAGTTAAAAACAAACAAAGCAAAACACATTATAAACTTAATGTTTAAATTTGGCAAAATACATTTGCCTTTACAACCTGCCAAAGGCAGCCAATATGCATATAAAGCACCAACGATAATATACACATACAAGAGGGCAATACTATGCAGCACGTAAAGGAAGTGGGGCCTCTGTAAACTTCATACTTAAGGTCCTATTGCTAGTTGTTCATCTGCCAATGTACCGCAATTTGTACTTCCAATCTAGAGGAATTCAACAACGATGGTGTTTTCCCCCGAGGTTTTATGTTTTATAGCCCCACATGAGAACAACAAAAGGTGGGGTTTTTGTATCTACGTTTTTACATGATTATGCAATATCAAATAATGTATAACATTAATCTTATCATCTCATCCTCGCCTGTGGTCCCTTCTGGGCCATAGGCCACCGACCAGCTTCAGCCAGTCTATCTTTGAGACTTTGTTATACAGGTATCTTTGAGACTTTGTTATACAGGTATCTTTGAGACTTTGTTAAACAGGTATCTGTGAGACTTTGTTGTATTAGATTATTATTTTTGAAGACACTTGATGCTTTACAAATTTTTGGAGGCAAAACATGGAACTGGTCTGGTTAACACAATCCAGTAGAACTGGTTAACAATAATATAAGCCAGCAATTTATTGTTTTCTTTAGTAACGGTTAATTAAATTGAATTGATTCAACAGATAGTGAAATATGCCATGAATATTAAAGCATCAATGTTATTCAAAATGTCTACCGCTTTTCATATGTTAAATAGTAGGTATTTTTTATTTGCCGGTGAATCAATGTTATCAGAACATGTGTGAAACTTCATCTTTGTTTTCTTAAATAAACTCTCATAAGCTTACTGTGTTTGTATGTTATACATGATATATGTGTCGNTCCCCCTGATAGTAATATTAAACAACATGCCAAAAACATACTAAAACCAAATACTAGTACAAGTGGCTATTTCACGTATAAAAATGGTAAGCGGTAATTAAGAAAAAATTGGTTATATATTGGTCATATGTGTTTTATTGCAGCTTTACAAGTGACATTTGTTCATTCTTGCAAGCAACTTGACACTCAGACCTTGGGCAGAAGGCTGAACTATTTGCTAATGAACCCCATACCATAATGACATTAACTGCTACTCAAATATATCAACACAAACAACTTCAAAATGACCTGTATTTAATGTATCAGATTTACATAATGCAAACAAGAATATGACATGACGAAATGAAGATGAATTCCTAAAATTCATTTAAGCATAAAAAATCCTGACAATTTTTCCTAAGTGAGCCTCTTTCCACACAGATCTCCCTTCTTCAAGCCGCTGCTGTTCCCAAGTCTAGGAAGCCAAGTGTACACAAGTGTCAATGTCAGTGTTATGTGGCTCAGTACCCGTCTCCGTACCCCTCATATCCTCCTCCCCCCTGGGGTGGTGGAGGGGGAGGGGGCCCGCGCATACCAGGGGGAGGGGGGCGCATGCCCCGAGGTGGTGGGCCCCTCATAGGACCACGCATGCCTGGAGGCGGGGGACGCATGCCTGGAGGGGGCCGCATACCTGCAAAGGAATAGTACACATATTATATTCAAATTTGTTTTCTCTGTTTTTTCTTTCTTTTTCAAATATAATTTTGAACAAGCTTTATGTTTTGCCAAGCGATGATGTTCCCTACCGGCTCCACCATCGTCAGATTTTTTATTTTATTTTATTTGTTGCCATAGCAACCAGAATTTTTGACGCAGGAACAAAATGAAATGTCGTGCATAATCTCCATTTTGCCATCTATCCATGTTTTAAGTTTCATTAAAACATATGAAAAACCTTTAAAGTTATCGCAGGATCCAGAAAAGTGTGACAGACTGATGGACGGACTGACGGAGCGCAAATTATAAGTCCCCTTCGTTGAAACTGGTAGGGGACAGACAAAAGGCTCTTCTTTCATTCCTTTTTTTCTTGCTCCTTACGTTATGAGAAAGAAATTTTCTGAACATATATATGATCTCTGTATTTCTGTACTTGTGTTAAACTTGATGCTTCGAGAAGAAAAAACTGAAAACCAAATATTATATTCACATGAACCGGAAGTGAACATAAATGTCCTTATATGTACATTATTCTAAGTACAAGGTCCCAGATCATTCTGTATATATTTAAAATTATGAAACCTTGCATGTAATAAAACAAACAATATAGTTGTATGAAAATTCTGCAATTTACTTCATAGTTGACTCTCAGACCAAATGGCAACAATAATTAAGAAGTACTTTTATTTCCATTTCATGATCTCATGTTTCAGAGATGTTATAAAATAATTAAACAAGAGCACC
>VMBQ01008621.1:15254-32283 GCA_007657795.1 Dreissena rostriformis
GATACATGTGTTTCAGAAATTCGTTAACACAGCGTTCTTCTTTAACTGAATTGTGGGGTTTCCCCGGATGCCTCGCTTTGACATTTAATCGGTACAGGGATATCCCGGTGAACATATGTAAATCGTGTGACGCAACGTGCGATTTTCTAATTCAACCAATCGTCAATTACCTCTAAATTTAGATTGACGAAATTTGTTACAAATTACTTTCTGCAAAATCAGTCGAAAACGAAAGTTAATTTATGTGAAACATCGATGCGTATTGGTCAGCATCCAATTTGTTTGATGTACAAAATCGGTGTTTTTACAGGTTTTATAACCTTAGGAGGAATAATACACAGCATGAAAGTGTCATTAGCGTTTATTTCTGTATAATACATCTTTCGAGAGACCCCTATCATAAAAACACCGTGGTGTGAATGCTTGATAAAATCAATAATTTGCCGATAAATCGCCGATAAGGTGTCAAAAACAACACTGGTGCACTCGAGTAACAGAAGCGGGTTGTTAATTGGGGGCAATAAAGGGATTAGCGATGGTAAGTTTTAGCCAGACAGATCTTGAATAGCGAATTTTATTGGGAACTTATAGACTTTACATCGTTTTTTTACGTATGTCGGGACAGAATAGGACCGACTGTTTGGGATTTTCAATCGGTCTTTCATGACCCCAATCGGTCTAGGACCGACAAAACCGAAAAAAATATGATCCCTGAATTCACTGCTGAATGGAAAAAATAACACCTGTAGTATATACTTAGCTCTAGATTAACCTTGCAAAAAACAGCAAATTATGCAGCTCACTGAATCATGACATCATTTTATGTATAAGCATATCAGGACTTTCAGCCAATTTTGTTTTCTTTATTTTCAAAAAAAAAAAACATTTCTAAAAATGATGTGATAAATAAAATACCAGGTTAGTGATAAGAACAGGCGTCACTTGCTCGGCAAAAAAAACCTGAACCACTCAACAAGGCTTGTCATTACGGTTTTACAAGCCTTGCTAAATAAACTCATCCATATATAACTCTATTCTAATAATCTCTATAACTATTTCTGCGGACACTGGATTCTGTTCTTCGATAAGTTTAAAAAAACAAATATACTCATCCCCAGTCATTGTCATTTCTGTAATTTCCATGTATCATCAATATGTCGATAATAATACTTTCCTAAACCCTACACACCCAATCAAAAGCTGTCTTCGATAAGCCCAACCAACAGGATTGCGCTTCAAAGGCTTGTTAACAGGTGCTCGTTTCAGGAAAGTTAGTACAAGTTAACGAAGATGCATATGACTCAATGACATTCACTTAACTTAGTATTAAACAAGCAATATCTTTGAATTGATATCCCCCGTCAATTTTGTGACAGACGGACGGACCGAATGACGGACATCGCCAATTCTATATCCCTCCGCCTATTGCGGGGGATAATAACCTGTGATATGTTTATGATTAAGATAAAAAATTCTTTCAGTAAAGCAATGAAATCATTTAAAGACAGTTAACTGATATAATGTTCCAGATTTGTTAGGTTACGTTGTGCTTTACTAGTACATCCAAATTATCAACCACTAAGTCTCATTATTGAAATCTAATAGATGCCATTACATATTCTGAATTTCTAATGACTTCAAGCTTTCAAACTTACAAGAACAAATGAATACCCTAAATAAAATCGGACAGTTATGCTAATGTATGGAAAAAATCTTATGTAAAATTTATCAAAACAGAGTATTTAAATCTTTCTCATTGAATCATCACATTATTTAATGCACTACAAAACAAATTGTCAAATTAAGGCGTTGCCAAATTCTGGTTGCCTAGGATACCTGTTGTGATCCCCATGACAAATAGTCCGGCTTAGTGGCCGCAGTGTATTCATCCACCAGCTGTTGTAGAGATTCGCGGGAGTCGTCAAACTCATCCAGATTGTCCTTGAAAATGTTCTCCTTCTTGAATTGTTCCATGAACGCCTCGCGCTTCCTGAGCTTGTCATACTGGCTCAGTGTCCGACCAAACAGCTGCAATATAACAATATGTGCGTTAAGTGTCATCCCAGATAAGCCTGTGCAGTCCGCACAGGCTAATCAGGGACAACACTTTCCCCCTAGACTGGATTTTTGAAACAAAAAATTCCATAAAAGCGTAAAGTGTCATCCCTGATAAGCCAGTGCAGACTGCACAGGCTTATCTGGGGTGACACTTTAAGCACATGCATCAATCCCTGTTTTCCCAGAGCTATGCTTATATTACAGTGAAGGATAACACATTGATCAAACTCCAAAGAAGCACCGGGAAAACAGATGTCATTATTATTACTAACCAGACAGCCAAGGGCTATGCTTGTTCCAAAGCATACACCATCAGTAGGTACTGGTTCTTTCCAAGAACCATTCAGGGCTGTCATAATAAGTATAGGCTTTCAATGCGATTAAGCATAAGAATAGATTTATAATAAGGTATTCTTACTAAAAATAACTCATTTAACAATTACATTACAATCCCACTCAAATAATTCCATAACAATCCCACTCAATGATCCCATAACAATCCCACTCAATGATCCCATTACAATCCCACTAAATGATCCCTTTAAAATTCCATCAATGATCCCATTACACTCCCTCTCAATGATCCCATTACAATCCCACTCCATGATCCCATTACAATCCCACTAAATGATCCCTTTACAATCCCACTCAATGATCTCATTACAATCCCACTCAATGATCCCATTACAATCCCACTCAATGATTCCATTACAACGCCACTCAATGATCCCATTACAATCCCACTCAATGATCCCATTACAATCCCACTCAATGATCCCATAACAATCCCACTCAATGATCCTATTACAATCCCACTCAATTATTCCCTTACAATCCCACTCAATGATCCCATGACAATCCTACTCAATGATCCTATTACAATCCCACTCAATGATCCCATTACAATCCCACTCAATGATCACATTACAATCCCACACAATGATCCCATTACAATCCCACTCAATGTTCCCATTACAATCCCATTCAATGATCCCATTACAAGCCCATGCAATGATCCCATTACAATCCCACTCAATGATCCCATTACAATCCCACTCAATGATCCCAATACAATCCCACTCAATGATCCCATTACAATCCAACTCAATGATCCCATTACAATCCCATTGAATGATCCCATTACAATCCCACAAAATAATCCCAATACAATCCCACTCAATGATCCCATTACAATCCCACTCACAGTTGAGATGCTGGTGTGGTTGGCAAGCATGAGGCCGGACACCCTGTTAGCAGACGTGATATACGGGGACTTCCTTGACAGAGCCACCTGGATACTGGCCGGACCCCAGGGTATGAACTGGGCCAACTTCCTCTCACGAATACGCTGCAGGCTCTTGTGGACCTGTTTTGTATGGGTAGAAAAGGTAAGCATTCTGGTAGTGTGTATTGTACCATAGCAGGTGTACCAACGTGAAAATGTTATATAAAAGCAACAATTAGGATATTCTGCCTAAGTTGCATCTTCTGGTAACAGCTGAATTGTTAGATACATCAAAACAAGGAAGTTTTAAACATACTGTCCAAGTTGACTGATTTGTTATCAGCAGAACTGAGCATCAATGTTGAACCCTTTCTCAACCACCAAGTTCCAATACTGCTCAATCATCAAGTTTTATCATAGCTCAACTACAGAATTGAACCAAAGCTCAACTAAAAAGTTATATAACATATATAGTCTCAGCACATATACAACCACTCTGACTTTACAACAATAATAATGCTACATCAAAGGATTTTTTTACAATTACAATTGTAAAATAATGACTTATGTATTAGCCCTCTAAACAAACAAGTACACTATATTAAATTGTTGAAGAAGGGAACACTTTATGTATTGACCTGTCCAATGGGGCAAGAAGGGGGAAGGGGCACCCTGCTATTTTGCCCTCGATCATTTTTCTACCATATAATACTTAGTTAAAACCTATTTATTTTAGCCTGATTGCATCGAAAGCCTAAGGCTTATTTGAAACAATCTCGAGTCCGTTTCCTGGGACTAGAACCAGTACTTGGTGTCTTTGGGGGAGATCTAAAGAACGCTCCAGCTGTGTGCAATCAGGAGGGCAGCACCATACTGTTCCACCCTAGATATTTCTCTACCATATCAGCCATAAGAAGGTTCCCTATCACGTACCTGTGTGGGGTCTACCTCCCCCTGTATGATGTTCAGGATGGAGATGTAGCAGTGGTTAGTGTGACGCGTCACAGGAGTGGACACCATCATGTTCTTAGGCTGCAACAGTCGCCTCATCACGTCCAGTACTGTCGTCTTACGTACGCTCGCAACCTGCAATAGTGGGGTTCAGTGTTTATTGTGCAAACTTTTAATCTGTCCAACAACTCAAACCTTAGCTTATTATAAAAAAAGTATTTTCTTATTCATAAGAATCTAAAGTTCAGATATACATCATCAATTTTTTATTCTGAAATGAAACATTTACTTTTCTATTTTCTCCACATTTCTAATTATTGATTTTGATCCAGGTCTCCTTGCCTTTTTTTTAACAATATATAAACTGCTTCCTTATTTAAAAACACTTAAAAACCTTCTTATTTTAAGCTTGCTACAAATCAAAACCCAGAGGCTGATAAAGAAACTTTCGCGTTATTTTCCTACCATTCACGTTCTCCATTACCTGCACATCTGTTGTTAGTGGTGTGTAGCCAGTCATCAGGAAATGAAGGCGGGGTGTAGGAATCAGAGAGGCAATCAGACCAATCAGATCATTGTTCATGTAACCTGGGTAACGCAGTGTGGTAGTAGATGTGGCCATGACCGTGGACACCTGAAATACATGTTCAGATTAATAGTTTTAAGTTACAGTGTATTAATAGTTATAAGTTGCAGTGTATTAATTTTCATAAAATTCTTACATTTCCAACACATGAACCCACATTTATAACTAAAATACTGTGAAACCCTTTATTTTAGTATGCATAAAATGTCATATTAAAAAAAGACTATTTCGTCGACACATTAATTTACCTATATCTGATTTTGAAAAAAAATAAAAAATTCGCCTCAGTCATTTTCCGATTTATTTGTAATACTTGTCCGCGAATAATCGCAATGGGGATAAAGCTTCAAATGAAAATGATTTTACAGTATTTCAAAATAATTAGTCATACATTATTTTACACATATATTTTATTATAAGACCTAATTCCAACTTTAAACATGAACAATTAGGAATTCTTTTCACCTTCATGTTCCGACAATCCTACGACCAATCTAATGTAAGAACCACTAAACAGAACCAAATTAACTTTTCACTGAGACTTAAACCTCAATGCTCACAGCAATGTCAGTAAAAATAGAATATGATGTTAGTGTCTATGGCTACTAGAATTATCTGACAAGTTGAAGAAATGTTAACACCGCAAGGTTTGTCGAGACATTAAAGAAACAAGAGCTCCGCGGGCGGAGACAGATGCCCCCCAAACAGGGCCTTGACACAGGATTTTTTGCAACAAAACTGACCATAAGAGTTAATCTTATCATATTAGTGTCTAAGGCCAATGCACATGGGAAGTATCAAGCCAATCTGTCCCTCCGTTCACAAGTTATTGATCAGAAACAATTTTCACTCTCTGTGTGACAGTGACCTTGACCTAGTGACCCCAATTTCAAAAGGGGTCATCTACTGACAAAAGGCCAATGCACATCCTAAGTATCAAGTAAATTGGTTAATCCGTTCACATGTTATTGATTGGAAACAAACTGGTCTACAGACAGACAGACTGACCGACATCAAGCAAAACAATATACCCCCACTTCTTCGAAGGGGGGCATACAAAAAAGTGTGCTATGTAAATAAAGTAACAGTGTAAAGGCTGGTGGGCATGTAAAGCACAAGTTTATCCAACACCCAAGGTTTCATTTAAAAAAATTATGTAGCTGTAGAATAAAGGACCCTACCAGTTGGTTGATTTGTTCAAACGAAGGTGCCTCTATATGGAGTCGTTCGGCCGCGATCCTGTTGAGAGCGGTGTTGTCCAGTACTACGACACAGTCGGCGTTCTGAGTGAGACGTTTCAGTGTGAGAATGGAGTTGTAGGGCTGAACCACTACGTCCGACATCTCCTCTAGGTTGGGAAACACCGAGTAGGTCTGGATGAGCTTCTTGGGGAACCTGAAAAAAAACATGAGGTGAAAATAGTTCTATTAGCTTGTTATTTTTGTATAGTTAAGTAACATTTGCTGTGGCGTAGCGGATATAGAGTCCGCCTAGCCACCGGAATATCATGGGTTCGATACCTACAGTGGAAGTGATTTTTTCTTTCCCCAAACGACACCAAGTACTGGTTCTAAAAAGGAAACGGACTTAAATTAAATTAAGTAACGTTAAAAATAGTTGTGTAAGTGTATTTGGCAAATGTTATAAAGTCTTTGTTAAAGTAAAAAATTGAAAAGTGTGTCAGGAATTCTAAGACTACAGATTATGTTGAAGTTTGTCTGAGCCAAATTTTGTGAAAACTGGACTTAATGCATTTGAGTAAAGTGTTGTCCCAGATAAGCCTCAGGGACAACACTTTCCACTTTTAAAGTTGTTTTTTCATTAAGAAAGTTCTTCTTAGCAAAAATCCAGTTTAGACGGAAAGTGTCGTCCCTGATAAGCCTGTGCAGACTGCACAGGCTAGTCCGGGACTACACTTTACACACATGCATTAAGCCTTATTTTCCCAAGGCGAGGCTCATGTCATATGAAATGAAGTATTCACCTGTCGTTGAGTCGCTCCAGAATGTAGGAGCCCATACCAGACCCTGTACCTCCAGCTATGGAGTGACACAGCACAAAGCCCTGAAAATGCAAGTCAAATACATATGAGCCTCATTCTGGGAAAACACGACTTAACCCTTTGAGCGCTGGAGCCGGATTTTGAAGGCCTTTGCAAACAGTTTGGATCCAGATGAGACGCCACAAAACGTGGCGTCTCATCAGGATCCAAACTGTCTGCTTTTCGGATAGTGGTCTTAAAAAAAAATCGAAGAAAATGCTAATTTTACAAATTCAGCAGACGACATTTTAGCAGACGACAAATTTCCCAGCATGCAAAGGGTTATTGTATATGAGTAGCATCCCAGACTAGCATTCAGTGATATTTTTACAAATTTTCTCATCTGAGTCTTGGGACTCGATAACTTGCAAATCTATGAGTCCCCGTATTGAAAGAACGAGTCCAAATATTAAACTATGTTATTTTTTTTAGAAATTTTGATGCATTTTTGGGACTCACATAATTCAAAACTTTGCATCCCCAGAGGTTTTTAAGAGTCCAGGACACGGGACTCATAGGTAAAAATATCACTGTAGCCTGTGCGGACTTCACAGGCTAATCTGGGATGACACCTTCTGCAAATGACTTAAGCCTGGTTTTTACAGAATCAGGATTATATTAAAACATACTAATTAGCCATTAATATCAGTTCCAATAGTATGACACAGAAGAAAACCCTGCTAAGGACAATGTCAGACACCCATCCATTATGCTTAGAAGTCTAACTCAAAATGAACCACATCCTGGGAAAACTGGGCTTTAAGGGACTGTTAACCACGAATGACGAAAAAAGAAGTTCTAAAATACCGTTTTTTTTTACAATTATTAGTTTATATTGATTAAAATAGCAGGACTGGTATATAACATTACATGAACTTGAAAAAGGTTGTTCATTGTTTATTTTTACTTTATTTTTTTATTTATTTATTTTTACTGGGTATGTATACCAGGTAACTACCAGTTATTTAAAAATAACGCAAGTAGATTGATCATCATCGTCACGTGGTAAACCCAGGAATGCAAATTGTGCATGCGTAGTGAANCAGAATTTCAGAAGGACAGACAGACGGACGGACAGACGGACAGTGCGATCACTATATGCCCACCTTCGGGGGCATAACAAAACAACCATTTCACTTATGGCTGAGTATTTTTTTACTTATTACCATTTAATTTATTTCAATAATGATGTGTTATAAATATTAACAAATTGTCAGTAACGGGTAATAAGGTGTGTTTGGTTGCATACTTTAATGACAAGGATACTATAAAATTCAGGTTTAGAATCTAGATGCAATCTAATTTTTAAATTTTAGCATGTGAATGCATGGTTTTCCCAGACAAATGAAGCCTACTAAGCAAATTCAGTTAATCATAGTTTGCACACATATTAAATCTAGATGCATGAGGATTAAGTTTTACTACATTCGCCAAAGGGCAAAGATCGTCGTGGCGTAGTGGATATGGTGTCCGCCTAGCGATCGGGAGGTCATGGGTTCGAACCCCACTGGGAGCGTTCCTTTGATCTCCCTCAAAGACACCAAGTACTGGTTATAGTCCCAGGAAACGGACTCGAGAGCGTTTATATAAGCCTACGGCTTTCGATGCAATCGAGCTAAAATAAATAGGTTTAAACTAAAGGGCATTGTACACCATCTGTTAATAACGGAGTTATGGCCCTTTGTATATATTCTGTGTCAATGCAGCATGTGGGGGTATACGTCAGCCATGAGAAAGTGTATGCACATAAGGGTCATCAGTACAACTTTTATCATACACTTACTTAATTTTTTAGATTTAGAAATTCATAACACTTTCAAGACCACGCCTATTTTGTTATGTGTGGGTTTTAACACCTGTGCTGTTTAGAAATTGCATAAGATAAAAAGAAGCCAATATAATTTTAATAAAAGAAGTTAACAAATTCTGAAATGAGTTAAATACAAAGCATTAATTAAACTTGTCAAGTCTAAATATGTTTATTTTTATAGGTTATAGTGTTGACAAATGAAGACATTAAAAATTGCAGCAGAAATATGTCCTCTGTACAGTATGTTTTATAATTTGACACGTGTAGGCATATATTCCATGAAGTGCATTAGGAAATTTTGCGTAAACAGAATTTTCCCTGAATAGATAAGAATATTACTCAAAATCAGATGGCAAGAATATCTTAAAAGGATTGTACCGATTATTTTATAAGGATAGAAATATAATGTTTAAATAAACAATAACGTTTTGTTGATGGCATTTTGTTTAAACATTAACAAAAAATGTAAATGTGAGACCCTTCCAGTCTCCATTGTTGTGCCCACTTACGGAAGGATAGAGATACAGTGGATTGGTGTATAACGGATAGCTAAGGACTTCGAGTCTCATTTCAACATATACATCACGCATTCAGTAATTAAACCATTAAACCTCGAAAGACAAATGTCTTTCCTATTGAAACATTCCAGCGGTTTTAAATTTCCGACAAATATTATTTGTTTACAGCGCGAATTTCATGATACACTGATTCAGCCATTACCAGATCGCTTAGGTCTTTATCAGATTACATGTGTATCGTGTTATTTCTTGAAATTTGACCCAGCATTTGTAAAAAATATTGCAATATATGTACATTTCCAGAAAGGAAATTCATTTCTGCGTTTAATAAGACCAAGTTCATGGAAATTGCTGCACAATTGATGAAGTTATGGCTGTTCAAAGCGATGCAGCCTATATTCAGGTCATTTTGAGTTGAATACCTTGTTATATAGACAATATAGATTTGATAGTGAAAAATATGTTTTCAGAGAAATCGATTTTTCGTTATAATTTGATTATTTGTCATTAAAAATGATGTTTTTACTAATTAATATCATAGCCACACGCTAACCACAAGTGTAGTGGACAACGTCAATTGAGTTTATATTTATGTTGAGACAATCCCCACATTCCTGAATATGGGTCACCACATGTCCGTTATTCACTAAATCACGAGTTGCAGCTTTCATTCGTATGTTATATGGTACGCATCAATTTGGTTTCTGAGCAATCTTACTTTTGTAAAGGACACATAATACTAAAATATTACATCAATGAACATTATGTTTACCAAACAAAATCTGCAAAATTCAAAAACCATACGTCAGCACTTTTCCTGTCTTTAAAAAACGGTGCATACATAACATGACATTGTTTTGCTTTCGAAAAAAGAAACAGTTGTAAACATTGACACACGTCAACAAAAACATGAATCAACTTAACAATGATAGGCTTTTTGTATTCAATTCAGAGAAAACTATAAATCTTAACATAACTAAAAGTATTTTGCAAAAAACATTTAACCTATCCGTTACGCACTAAAATCCGCTATACACCAATCGACTGTATTCTGTTTTATTGATTGCATTTTGTTTAAACGTACACACAAAATGTAAACATGACACCCTAACAAGCTCCATTGATGTGCCCACTTACCGAAGGGTGGAGGTCCACGGGGCGGTGGTCCTCTCCAGCCAGGTGGGGGACGCATGCCCGGGGGTGGGGGCATGTTGTGAGGCATCCCACCCTGGGAGGATATAGGGGGTGGGGGAGGCATACCACCCCCCTGGGGATTGGAGGCCATGCTCATGGGCGGCGCTGGCGGAGGAGGCATACCTGAAACAACATACAGACATTCAGCATTATGCATCCGGGTTGGTGTGACACTATCCAGTAGGAAACTAGATGTGCTATCCTAAAAAAAAAAGTAAATACTGTGTTAAGTGATTTCTTGCCAAATACCAAGTATTAAATACTAACAATAAATTGCTATTTATAACAACACTGATATATTATGATGAGATAACATTGTTTTGTGTTTAGGTGTTTGCTATTATTTTTTTATGAATCCTCCTTTTTACACTACAATTTCAGCACACTATCTCCATCCTCACTTAACTTGAGCACAAACTTTTTAATCTATTTTTAGTAACAGTGATCTTGAACTTGACCCAACTGGCCCAAAATGCAACCCTATGCTAGATCTGCATATCAGCTAGAGATAGGAGATGTTGCACAAAAACACTTACCTTAACCTATTTCTGCTAAATTGCATATCAGGGTTATGGGCTTTGTTTGTGACATTGCTAGTTGACCCCAAAGACTTGTGTGATGTTTAAATTGAATATTTGTAGTACAAACAGTAATATGCGTCTCGTTGCATGCTTTTCTTAACCAAATTTCTAAGTACAAAAGGCAGTGATATTTTTACACATTTTCTCATCCGAGTCCTGGGACTCGATAACTTGCAAATCTATGAGTCTCCCATTTGAAAGAACGAGTCTATAAAACTATATTATTTTTCAGAAATTTCAAAGCGTTTTTGGGACTCACATAATTCAAAACTTTGCATCCCCAGAGGTTTTTATGAGTCCAGGACACGGGACTCGCAGGTAAAACAAGAAACCGTCGGAGACGGGTGATGCTCCCCAAAGTTTTTTTTGTCACAATATTGCACAATATATTCAGATAAAAGGAAACGTCTTGAGGGGCATAACTTTGGACAAAATAATACGATGGATGGTTTAGCAACTTAAAAATTTCAAAGGGCCNACAATGTCAGACACCCATCCATTATGCTTAGAAGTCTAACTCAAAATGAACCACATCCTGGGAAAACTGGGCTTAAAGGGACTGTTAACCACGAATGACCAAAAAAGAAGTTCTAAAATACCGTATTTTTTTTAAATTATTAGTTTATATTGATTAAAATATCAGGACTGGTATATAACATTACATGAACTTGAAAAAAGTTGTTTGTTTATTTTTACTTTATTTTTTTATTTTTACTGGGTATGTATACCAGGTAACTACCAGTTATTTAAAAATAACGCAAGTAGATTGATCACCATCGTCACGTGGTAAACCCAGGAATGCAAATTGTGCATGCGTAGTGAATTGTATATATTTTATATATAAAAGTATCAATCTACTTGCGTTATTTATAGTGTGTATATCGTTATGTCACCTATTTTTGCGATATACTTTCGATTTCACATTGCAAAATTTTATTACCGAATATACTGAAAATATGAACTTTTTTCAAGTAATGTAATATACCAGTCGTGATATTTTAATCAATATCAACTAAAAATTGTTAAAAAATACGGTATTTTAGAACTTTTCTTCTTCCGTCATTCGTGGTTTACAGTCCCTTTAATGTATGTGCAGGGCTCGAATTACTTTTTTTTTCAACTTGCGAGTTGTTAAAATTTTAACTCGCAATTTTTCTTTCCAACTCGCAATACAAGTTTTCACACAAAAATGCATCTTTTGGTAGATCTAAACTCGAAAAATAAAGCCCTGAACTCAGAGTCGGATTGTCTGTCTTGCACAGAGAAGACGGAGGATTTCGCCTAAAAAAAGCTTGATACTTTTTTAGTAGACAACATTTTACCGGTAAATGTCACGAGACTAGTGTTAGTCAAATAGTCGGCAGTTTTTTTTAATTAACTCGCAAATGGCCTATTTGCGAGTGTTTAATTCGAGCCCTGATGTGACTAAAGTGTCATCCTAGGGACAACACTTTCCGCCTTTATGGATTTTTTCATTGAAAAAAAGTCTCTTCTAAAAGAAAATCTAGTCTAAACAGAAAGTGTCGTCCCTGCTTAGCCTGTGCGTGGACTGCACAGGCCAATCTGGGACGATGCTCTTCACACATGCATCAAACCCTGTTTTCCCAGAACACAGCTAATATTTACCTCCAAGCTATCGCTGCCGTCTGCCTCCCTGTCAATGATGTCAAAGATCTCTTCATAGAGCTTCTCTGCCTGCAAGAACAGAAACACACACTGAACAGACAAGCATAGCATCTCTTGTAAGATATGTGCAATCATTGTAGGTTCTAGAAGTCTGCTGCTGTTGTTGATGACCAAGACACGCTTACAGTCCTTTGTAGGCCTGGGCCTAGCACCATAAACATACTTAAGTCAGTAATCAAACTCAACTTAAGAGTTTTTTTTCTCAATTTGTGAGATTTTGAGTTTGATCATCACACTCAATTTGGTGAGTTTGTTTTGAGTATGACTCAACACTGAGTTTGAGGAAGAATATGTTTATTTATAGCTGATATTTGAGATTGTTCATGAGCTGACCGACATTCTCAATAATTAGCTGAGTGGATACTCAAATCTCATCTTCTCAGTTGAGCACAAAAAAAAAGTTTGATATTGAACCCAGTTTACATCAGCAGTCTTCAAAATTGGCGCAGACTGAACTGATTTCCATAGTTGCAATACCTACTGACTACTTTAAATGTTGAACTTGTTTGTGGCATATTTATAACTTACATATTTTTTTGTAACACACATAAAAAAGAAAGCAATTCTTTACAAATATTTATGTTCCACGGGTTTTACAGATCAAAATAGACTGACCTGTGAATACCCACTGGCCCAGTTGTTACCGGCCCCACCCCCATGCTTGGACAGGTAGATGTTCTCCGGGTTGTACAGGTTACTGTAGGCAGAGTTCATGATTGTGTTGATCACTCTCGGCTCCAGATCCAGGAGCACGGCACGAGGGATATAATGCTCATCATCAGCCTGTGTAACGATTAACATTCGAGCCTCATTCTGGTTAAACAGGTTTTGATGCATGTGCGTTAAGTGTGGTACCAGATTAGCCTGTGCGGTTTGCACAGGTTAATCAGGTACGGCACTTTCCGCTTAAACTGCATTTTTTTTTAGAAAAAACTTTCTTCAAACATAAAATAATATTGGCCAGGGAAGTGTCGTCCCTGATTAGCCTGTGCGCACTGCACAGAGTCATCTGGGATGACACTTAACGCATATGCATTAAGCCCCTTTTTTCCCAGAGAGAGGCTCATTTCCATTTTTTCTCAAATCTATTTATTTTAACTTGTTGACATCAAAAGCCTAAGTCTTAATGAGACACTCTCGACTCATCTTCTTAGGTTGAACCAGTACAGGATTTTTTGGTGGACAATCTTGAGACCCGCAAAATCTGAATAAATGTTTCTTTTAAGTCAATGATCAATCAAATCATGTATTCACCATCAGCTGTGGAATAACAATGTCCACTATACGAGATAATGGGACTGATAATTATAACCTTAGCCAGGCAGCCAAATACATGCCGTGTATGTGGAGGTGAATACAATAACTGTACATGTTACAGATCAATACTGACCTATCTAGACTACCATAGCAATAAACAATCTGTTTTTAATTTAGAGAAAAGGTTTGCCGTCTTTTGTGAAAATGATAACTTTATGACAAGCTGGCAAAAGTTGGCCACTGTATTAAATTCTACTACCATATGAACAAATCAAAATGTACACACAAGAATTTTAAATCTGTCAAGATGACTGACGGTGCATTCCGTCCTTCAAGGCAGAAAAGAACCTTCCCACTTATTAACTAACCTGGTAAAAGAAGACATCTTTTCTGTCTGTCCCTTCTGTAGCAAACTCCTCCAACATACCACCTGAAAAATGCAAGTGCATAAATATATATCAAAAGCATACATGTATAACTGATGATGTAAATTATCAACTGTGTGCCCTACAAGTGTATGTATATGAGTCTTGTTCTGGGAAAACTGGGCTTAATGCGCACAGGCTTATCCAGGGCAACACTTTCCTCCTAAACAAGATTTCAGTTTAGAAGATAATTCCTTTAACCGAAAAGTTCCATAACAGCGGAATGTGTTGTCCCTGATTAGCCTCTGTAGCTTAACAGGCTAATGAGGGTGGAAACTTCACGCACATATTTATGCCAAAAAACCCAAATTCTATGCCCGAAGAAACGCAGAACTTTTATTGAACTTTACAAATTGAACTTTGGTAATGATAAAATACTTTTTATTCAGAATTATTAGAAATTCAATTAAATCAGTCATAAACACAAATTTGTTTTGTTTTTTGCTAGTATAAAATATAAAACAAGAGATGTGTTTGTCAGAAACACAATGCGCCGCTTTGATTTTTTTTTTATTTATTTTTTTACCTTTGACCTTGAAGGATGACCTTGACCTTTCACCACTAAAAATGTGCAGCTCCATGAGATACACATACATGCCAAATATCAAGATTATATGATCAATATTGCAAAACAAATCCACATTTTTCGAAACATAAACGCAAAACCTAAACGCAAAGTGTGACGTAATTTCAGAAGGACAGACGGACAGTGCGATCACCATATGCCCACCTTCGGGGGCATAAAAATTCTAGAAGTAGAAGCCGTACCTGGACTGATGCCATGTTCAGCACACAGCTGTTTCCAGAACTCCATTCCAACTGAAAACAATAAAGAACGTGTGGCAGTCTGACTGTGTACGGAAAGATCATAAAAGGTAAAGAATGCTGCTAGAAAAAGACAGTGTAAAAAGCTGGAAAGGCTGGTGACATTTTATAATAATTGATAAATTAAGATATTTAGGCATAGTCTTTTCATTTTACATTCAATATTAACACAAAAAAAATGAAAGTAATAGATTTTTCGTAATGGCTATATTGGCAAGTCCATTGGGACAGCAAGGAGGGAAGAAAAAAGAAAAAGGGCAAAGCACCGTGCTATTTCACTCAAGATTTTTCCCTAGCAAGGGCTCTAACACAGATGCAAAACATAGCCCTCAGATGGGCATCTTTTTTCTCTAAATATGGAATTGATGATTGATATATTCCGTAACTTCAGTGCTCAAACCAGGATTTAAAAAGGGTGGTGTGCTTATTTCTAAACATGAGGCCAGTGCCCCAGATAATTATTTGGGAAATAGGGTTTTCACCCATTGATTTTGAAAAATAGGGTGATGTCAGTTTTTAAATTGGGTGAAATGAGTTTTTAACATTTATACCTCAACATAATTTCTTCTTTACTTCTGTTGCACAGACTGGGTGCAGTATGCACATTACAACTTTTTTTCTGTCCCATCAATGTCAAAAATTTCTAACCAGGGATATGACTTTTTCCACTTTTGACAGGTTTTTTTTTATCACGGACTTTCATGTGTTTGGATGTCAACTCGCTACTTTCAACTGCTGCATACACAGTTTCTAACAAATACATAACACGAATGATTTAGCACATATTCACGCTTGCCTATTTGGTTGGAAAAAATTTACGATCGACATATATTTAGCGCAACAATCGTGGACGTCTTTCAACCTCGCTTAGACATTTTTATTACGCACCGTTATAGAAACTGAAAGAACAGACGCTTTACAAATACATGCACGTCGTAAATATTTTGGTCAGACGCTTAATTTGGTATGAAATTTAGTCCGCATAGCCTTTGAATAACTTCGACTGTTTTGCTCCTCCGTAATCCAGGCGCTTGCTAACTTTCTAATGAATAAAATCTTCGCCATCATACGATAACTATTCCAATAAGAAATTATGGAAATTTGGCAGAGCATTTTTTATCAAGACTTGTATCGTACGCATCAAATTTAAAGAATAAGCGTAAAAGTCAAATTGATTGCGTTTTCAATACGCATTATATTGAATTTCTTTGCGTTTTTAAACATTTTAATAGGGTGAAAAACGCCGATACGCAGCTTATCTGGGGCACTGCATGAGGCCCAAACTTGCCATGAGTCACTCACCTCAGTTTTTAAAAAAAGCCACTGTTATGGTGCAAACAAATTCCGAAAAGTGTTTGGTCACAAGAACATTAAGTCAAATGTGCCTGAAATGTGGCCAAAAAAATGATAAGCCACGCTTGGCATTGAACAGTAACAGTCGATATTCTACTCAACATTCGAAAGTGACATGTTATGGCTGTACTATGACACATGAGTCCAGGGGTTTTTATCTGATTTTGGGGAAAGGGCCTGGCCTTTTTTGAGGGGAAAAAAATCGCGCCAAAAGCTGGATTTTGGGGAAAAAATCATGCGAAATGCCAGATTTTGGGGAAAATAAGGAAAGTCTTAAATAATCACTTTAACATATTTTAAAGTTTTTAAAACGAATTCAAGGCAACAGATAATTTAATTATGCAATATTTTCTATGTTCTTCACTGGATCAGGTTAACTTATGTATTTAAAGGTTAAAAAAAAAAATTTTTTTAGGGGAAAATCATTTTTTGGGGAAAAATTTCTGTCAGAGGGGAAAAAAAATTCTAGGGGAAAGGGCCGAAATTCGGCGGGTGTTTCAGAAGGAAAAAAACCCCTGG
>VMBQ01008622.1:10109-36255 GCA_007657795.1 Dreissena rostriformis
AATATCAATTGTATGTCGCATGTATCACGTCACTAGGTCAAGGCGGTACCTTAATTAATCTGAAGTCCAATTGATATGCGATTGATGCCGTCACTACCACTCCAATATCCAGTTAGAAAGCGTTTAAACAACTCATCATTTATGATATTGTTACCATAATCACCATCATCAGCAACACTGTCACGTACAGACCAGGCAGCAGAAGACGATTTATCTGTGTTAGGTGTCTGGTCATAAATTCGAAATCGTTTTACCTCAACGTGCTCTAGAGCTTCAAGTTCCTGTTGGATAGGAATGTATTCCTCTGGTGGAAACTTAGTAATCTTGTATTCATTATCCTCTGGTGGAATCTTGCATTCATTGTTAACACAAAAGAATTCCAACCTACACTCAAGTAATTGAGTGCATGCAGACAGTTTGTTCACCAGGTGGCGAAGTTCTGCTGGAGACAATGTATTAAAACAGACAGTCAAAAACTTCAATGATGGATGAAGCTGTAGGTCGATATATGCAGATAAATGCACTGTAAGCGTGTCCAGCTGTGAGAGGGATGTTAGTGATCGTGATAGTGACGGTACATCATCAACCTCCAAACCTCCATACTCACCCCGCAGTCTCAAATGCTTTACATTCAGACCGTGCAGAGAATCCCAAAGATCAGGACTATCGCTATCGACATCGAATGTACATATGTATTGTTTAAATCCGTTATAAGTTTTGCGCATGCAAACATTTTAAACTGTCTTTGTAATGTGTATATACTAATAATGATTATGTTGTCATTTTACATAACTCAACCAATTTATGTAATTTTGTCTTCCGAGTATACTTATTATATGTTTTTCAATGATGAAGAAATATATCTATCAGGATGATTAGAACATATGATTCTAACTTCTATGAGGCTTTGATTCGTGTATGTTTAATAGATATATATCTTTTACAAACAAACGCATGAACCAAACACAACCGTTTGCTGAGAGACCACATCGACTACCCGACGATATCAACTGCTTCATCTCTGAAATGTAAATGTGTATAATACATTTAGTATTCTGTCTACATACATACAAGTCAATTCGCTTATGTAGTCATTAAATATGTCGTCATTGTTGAAATATAAGATGAATCAAACCCGTTTTGAACCAACAATAACGTTATGTTAACTCCAAGCGAACTGCAAAATTATCTAAGGTCGCTTTTACGAAATACATACTACGCCAATACTAAAAAAAACATGCATAATTCAAACGGAAATTATAGATTATTATATGCATGTACATGTATGAATTCAATGGAATTGCTACAGTATATTATGTTTATGCGAATAGTATCGATAGTCTATAATATGCAAGAAATTGTGTAAATTGTAAGAAACGGCTACAGATTAAGGTCGTGTATTCATTGTATGAAACTGCTTGAGAATGAATGGATATGTAAATAGTATGGAACTGCTAGACTTTGCAATGCATATAAGTTAATTGTAAAGCACAGCTAGATTATACTAGTATTCAGCGCGCTTTAGAACTAAATGGAAATTATAGAATATGCTTGCAATACATACGCAAATGGTATGGAACTGCTAGAGTGTGTGAATTAAATAAAACTGTTATTATGTGCATATCATGTGTGTTATGGCTTGGGTATGCAACGTATTCGTGAATTTTAATGATGGAAAGAACTGCTAGAGTATAAATTGCATTTTAGAATTGAAGCAAATAACTGGTATAGTATGAAATGCATATGAAAATTGTATGGAGCTGCTAGAGTATGCAACTAATTTGCAAATTGAACGGACGTGCTAGATAATGCAATGCATGAGTGCATTGTAGAGGACTGTTAGAAAATGCAATGCACAAGTGAATTGTATGGAACTTTTTATATATGCAATTCATGTGTAAATAGTATGAAACTGCTAGTGTATGCAACGCATGTGTGGATTGAAAAGAACTTAAAGCGTATTCAATGTATTTGTGAATTGTCTGGAACTGTTTGATTACTACATGTTAACATTGCAAGGAATTGCTAGAGTATTCCATGCCTGTATATAAGGAACCTCTATTGTATTTAATACGTGTATGATCTGTATAGGACCGCTATAATAAACATTAAAATATATTTTTAACAGTAATAATGCTTAAGTTTCTTCGCCTTTGCGTAATGGATATGGTTTCCGCTGAGCAAACCAGGACATTCGTTACATATCTAGAGAAACACCAATTACTGGTTCTATCCAGGAAACGGACTCGATAGGATCTCAATAAGCTTTAGGTGTTTTACGCAATCGAGGTAGAACACATATGTTTTAACTAATGTCAACGTACGCAAGTTCACATATCGGCTGATACTGCCTATTACACGGCTCATCAACATATTGGAAATTGAATCCCGCCCATATCGAAGCGCAGTTGGCCCCTGTTCCTTGTTCGGGCTGAGAAGGATGCCAGTTCAGGAATTCAGCATTCTTTTCAGATGGGTAGTACTTCCACGTACCTTCCGTTGTTTCGTCTGTCAGTCCTATCCAATGATTCTGGTCTGCAGAAACCAATTTCAATTAATGTATACATATATTATTATTGTTATGTGCAGCTTATGTAGGTCATTTAAACGTTGACTATCTGTTAACAACGAGTATTCATTACAATATTTGACGTTTTGGTTTGCAGCTTTCGTCAAACATTCTATGATATTACACAAGTGGCTATTTTACTTACTCTCATATTGAATAACACTACAAAATACTAATATGACACTTGAACATTTTTATTTTTTGAAATGGAGATATATCTGTTCATATTTATCGCTATTCCAGTGTATTATCAATATATCACTTTTGATGTATACAGTCTCGAAAACGGATACTTATATTTGAACTGTAAAAGTCACGTTAATTATGCCAAATTTTGATTACTGTCCACTTTGTATAAATAACCGGCTTGAGTAGACTAGTGGCTTTGAAATTTCATACTCGTGCACTTCACCTCGTTAAATAAATGTGCAAAGATAAATAAACATGTGTCTTCATTTAAACAAAAACCTCNTCATACCGATTAACATCATCAAAAAGCCCCTTATGAAATTGTATTCCTCCCTTGACTCAATGTTTACAAGCGTGGCTCTGTAGTGTTCGCATTGACGCTGAAACAAACGAGATAAACGTAAAATGGACAATGTAAATATCTCGTAACTTAATATCAAAGCTTATTACTTCAAAGCATTATTATATGACTAGTTAGTTGATGTAAGTGTCGTGGATACAGATTGGGTTGTCGCGCGTATGCGTGGGTATTAGAAAAAACGCACATTTACCTTTATAACATATGTCGGGGTGTTTGAGCATAGTTGAAAAGATATGATATATCATTTAGACTGTGCATGCACACTCGATAAACTACCAACACATTGCATGCTAAATAATAATAAACACATTACACCTTTTTGGGATTCTTATCAAGAAATTATTGACATTTTGATAACTTTGAGACGTTTGTATTCCTGTAAAAGATCTTGTAACTAATTAGCAAATTTTAAGGACATGTTAGGGATTTTTTGCGCATATTGTCATGGTTTTCCGGGCAGTTAAGCTTACATAGCGTATTTTCTATTTATTCTGGTCACCATTCTTTCAAATAAGCCATATATAAACAAAGCATATTATAGGGTAATGTCAAGTGAGTTGAATTTAAGATAAAAAAAAAAGAATAATCACACGGACGCTGTAAAACATACTTCGGAATGGTAAATAAAAAACAAAACTAACCTGTGCATCCAAAAATGTGTACGGAGTATGGCCAAACAAGTAACATGACGTGTGAAACCTTGTCCATCCATCCGGGCACCATGCATCCGAGAAGCCTGTGTAGGAATGGAACTCTTTTAATTGAGTATTCTTTTTTTAAGTTTTTTGGTCAGGATTGAACCTTTTTTCTCACAAACAAGATTTCAACTTAATTAAATTCGAAAATTTACAAAGTCTTTATAAATGTATTTCTTTAAAAAAAATATATATGTTTTTATTTAATGACTTACTAAAGATCACAAACAAACCGATTCCAATTATCTTCATTGTGGCCCTTTGTTCAACGACGGAAATTTAGTGAATACATGGTGTGCGACCTAACAGAGATAAGATTACAAGTTTCCTTCCCATTAAAGATGCGTTACCACCTAAAGGGCGTTTTACATTTAGTAAACAATAATTAAAATTGTTTAAAAGTCGTGTGGCGAAACCATGATCCGTATATTCAACTGATGCGCCAGTATTTAAACATATTTAATCCCTTCGGTCATCAATAATGAAATAATCCCAATCTGCATTCAGCAAACGCGCGATGTTGTATATTTATGTAAATTTCTTCGTTTTAATGACGTCATTTGATACACTTGATATATGTGTTATTGTACTGCCATAGTTTTGTTTTCTATTACAGTAACAGAAGAACATGCGAACATGATGGAATCAGTGCAAAAAAAAATTGAAAGTCGAATAAGTAAACAAATAAGTTTATTTGCTCGGAACAAGGCCGGTGGTGTAAGTTTTCTCAATCTCTATTAATAAACATATAAGTATTCCACACGTATTAGGTATTCTCTGTGTGCAAAATATTAAATATGGCAATCGTTAATCTTCGTTCTTCTTTCGAAAGTTTTCGTATGTGATTTATTATTAAATTATTATAGATCCGTCTAGTTCGATTTTTTTTTTATAACACGACTCATTAATTAACATTATGGAATTACTTATCTTTATTAACTTGCTTCTATGGACATAATCAAAATAATGATTTATTACATGCTATACCTTGTTTTCAATGTAATACAGACATTACGTATTTGTTATATTACACGTGTGTAATACAACATTTGTAAGCGTTTTCATTGTCTACACAATCAATAACTAACCACTCGCATGGCTTTATTTTGGTGAAATGTCGTCGTCAACATGAAATGACGTCACGATAGTAAACAACGTTTAGATCTATCCGCATTTGTTTGGTCAATTAATATGTATTATATTTAGTTTAAAAGCATGTGATAAAAAAGATCAGACATTCGCTGCCATATCATACCATATTTTAATAAACTCGTCCAGGAAATTCGTTAGTAAAGGCTCGCTTACTAACAACATTCCTGAACTCGTTTAATAAAATATGCTATGATATGACAACTCATGTCAGATCCTATATATATTAAATTTAAATCATAATCGTATGTCAAATTTACTTTTGCATAGATTCGTTTCAAATATATATTCATTTTCTGACAATGACACATTGCAATTGAACTATGTGTAGTTTCTCTAATCAGCATTGAACGGATTGCTTTAATGAGACATTTAATGGAGGTTTTAGTCATCACAGTATTTGAGGTCACTAAGTAATAGAAACCTTATACACGCATATTCAAGTGTCGTTTTCCCTTGCGAATCGTCGTGTGCGTGTATTTCGAGTTTAATATGTCCTTCCGCGCCAGAGGCTGCATTATGTGACACCCGCTGTGTGTCACGGCACTCATACATAGATTCACAAAAGTTACTTAATATCTTTAACTGGAAATACAATGCATGCTTGTACAAAACAATATAAGTTTATGATGTGAAATAATCCGAATTATAATGTAACTATACGTATTAAATTAAATTTATATTCATGCGATTATGAGCGCAATTGCAGTAAGGGCAAATTATTCACGACGAAAAAGAAATAACTTCTTTGACCATTTCGTACATGAAAGCAATATAAATTCGAAGCCTTTCTCTAACCCAATCAGTAATAAAAACCAACAACATCCAAATGTATTATAAACATAAGCATATCTAGCAGCAATAAAAGATAAAATGATTAAATATTCAATATTTACAGATTCAACATAACTACTAACTGTTCAGATGCAAACTGACGCAATTGTAACAGTCCAATAGCACGATGCCATGTAGTAAAACAAATATTTACTGCGTATCGTATTGCATTCCAACTATGTAAATACCTGTAGCTAGCGCTATTCTCTTTAACCCAACTAACTTTTGTTCCCGTGACGATGGCTGAATGTGTATAAATGTATTACTAAACTACATACACACACAAATGTGTATCAACACAATTTACGCCTAAGCTGTATGATTAAACCATACCACATTATAGTATATTTTCCAATTGTAAAGGAAAAAACCAACAAACACACACACATACAAAACATGTGACCCGTAACCATACGTATATACTATAAAATCGAGTTGCACATTTTTACAACGAAACAAAAGTTAGTTCGTTTAAAATAGTTTGCAAAGACAGTTTGTTAATGAACAAGTAACAAACTTTAAATTTTAAAATGCTGACAATGAATCAATCCGTATATTTTTACGATAATCGATCAGTAAAATCTTAATTATTTTGAAACGAGTATCGTCATTCCATCATTTACTAGTATCATCCCTCAGTAGTACAGCAAAAGTAGAGCAAAATATTTAAGTCAAACATTCATAAACCAATATAACATTTTTTATAAATTCAACGCGTTTTCTCGTGGTTAAATCGACCATCCTTAGCTTAATACGATTCTTTATTTAGATTCAAGACAGATGGAGCTTATTCAATTGTGCTTACCGTTCAGTTTTAATCAAGGGAGTTTACACGTATTGCCGACATGTAAACATTGGTTGCTCCCCACATCATTTCAACTACATCTCGCATTTATTACAAAAACTTAAGAGTCATAGCATCATACACATTAAACAGTAAGATCATCGCCCTGCAATGCAGGACAAATCCAGAATAAGGTTTAAAAGGCTAAGTTACAAAGCTTGGTTGTGTGTGTGTGTGTANCGAACAACGAACCGACAATTAAGTTCAAGGTCGTTTAAATTGTGAATGTTTACTTTATATGAGTCGTGTTCTGAGAAAACTGGGCAAAATGCTTGTTCGTAAAGTGTCATCCCAGATTAGCCTGTGCAGTCCGCACAGGCTAATCCGGGACGACACTTTCCGCCGTATCTGGATTTTCGCTAAGAAGAGACATCATTTAAACGAAAAATTCCATAAAGCGGAAATTGTCGTCCCTGATTAGCCTGTGCGAACTGCACAGGCTAATCTGGGATGACAATTTACGCACACGCATTTTGCCCAGTTTTCTCAGAACATGACACATATTATTTGCTGTGGTGTTGTGAGTGACGCCATAATAACCTAAATTGTAATTGGCTTAAAGGCATTTTGGGATGTTTGACTTATTAGAAAAGCGGGTCTTAAAGCTATATAACTTGGCGGTATTTGGTGTTAAATTCATTCCACTTTTGCGCTGGATTGCAGATATCTGGGACATCATGAGGCAGATAATCGTGAGTCTATCAGTTTTGTTTATTTATTTAATTATTGCTTCATTAAATGTTAATGGTTCTTTTATTGTTATACTGATAGCCAAGCATGATTCGATCGAAAATAAATAAGTTTTTATTTTAAATTAAATATTCATTTATTAAAATGATACCACTGTTTATCATTGAATACCTAGGGGATACGTATTTATGGACACAGATATTCGCAAGCGCACGCATTGTTTTGGGTTCCTTTTAAAACTCGAGAATGTCAAATATTTTCATAAAACGCTCATCGACGGATTTTATTTCAGCTTTGATATATTATACATACTATTAGTTTATGTGAAATGATGAAATATTGATCATTATTGAGGAAATGATTTTTTTTTAAACTACAATTATCAAAGACTGCTAATTTAGAAGTATTTGAATGTGTTATGTTATGAGTTTTAGCTTGTAACTATTCTTCGTACTACATCATCACAAGAAGTGGAAATAAATAGGAGGAACTGTTAATATTATTTTACATGTTCACAAACGCTACAAAGATGTTAACATCAATTAGAAAACTTAACATTTTGAAAAGCCTCTTTAATCCGCACGTATTTGGGTCTTCATCATTCTTATTTAGCCAATTACATTGACAATGACACTCATTATTCCCGGTATTATCCCGAAATCATACAAATATCCGTTATGTACATACAAGAAGGTCATAGACGAAATCGTTGGGACATGTAACATATTTGACTTATTTGCTACATTTTTTATACTAACTTAAGATCCTATAGTGGTTTAACACTTATTTCTACATCTGTTTGCTTACAAAGTATGGAATGAAGTCCCGCACGTTTTAATACTACTGCTAGCTACATGAAGATGCTTACAGCATCTACATGTATGTCATATACACTTAATTATGTTTTCTCAATGGAGGCACGGCTTCCTTTAAAACAAAATACCCAGTACGGTAGACGGTATAGCTTATTTAAGATACATATGTTCAAGTCTCGCCTTTCAAGTCTGGTCCAAGGTATATTATCATTAGGTATCTGAGCAATAAAAGGCTATATACACTATTACTTTACACTTTCATGAATGAAACTTTCGCCCATTTTGCACACTATAAACAGTATCAAATTATGAGCACATACTAGTATACGGTTTGTCTTGTTGAGTGACATTTTTCAATCGTGTTCTCGCACAACAATTAAGCTTACAGTACTGTATTTGCATCAACGACCTCATTGCACGTGCTCAGAACAAGGGTAGAGGCATTCTCTGTATATGGTTTATGGTTTATTCACTAAACAATATACGTACTGTCCATCTGTCCATAAGTACACATGTTCGAAAACATAGCAACATGTATAAAGGCATGAACTATCATCAGTATTTAATTGCATAAGTTGTTAAATAAGTATAAATACATGAAAAGGTCTAGATAAATTTGATTACATCATTATGACGTTATGTTATAGCTATTACATAAAAAACAACAAAGCCGAATCTACAAAAGAGCGAGAAGTCAAGTTTGAACACAAAATTATACACAATTTATCATAATAATATGCATACAGGTTTCTTTAAATAAAGTCTTTATTCACAAACATGGCTAAGTTTCTGTTGGTACTTGTACTATCAGATTTCATTAAATCCATACATTTTATCATGTTTGGTCTTGAAGTATATGGAGGTGAGTTCCAGTGAGCCTCCATGGTTTGAAGCTAGATATCGTAACAAGACGGTATTTGGCGCCTCAGCCATATTCCGACATACACAACATGACAAGCCCGTAAATATAAATTTTGCAAGTGTTTTTTTAAGAATCTGCTATTATTATTCCCACCACTATGGCTATAATAAGGCTAATAAAAAAACCACAGGCTTACTCAAGTATTTACGTGTGGTAATATACTGTTCACCCAGTTTAATAATTATGCCATAGGGAACTAATGATCTCAATATGTATCGCGATTCACATACTTTGATCAGTATTGAATTCCCCCAAAAGATTTGTATGACCTTAAATGCCAATGGTATATATTTGTTTGATCAGCCGTTGTTATACACAACCGTTCTAAGTCCGCATGTATTGCGAAAGTATGACTAGCCATTTTGCTCTAGCTGTTTCATGGGTCTACTAGAAATACAACATATGTTTATTTAGGTGACTAGCCATTTTGTTCTATTGTTTTTATATAAACACAACGTGATCTGTGTCCTGTTTTATGAACCTTCATACTAGTAGCACATGACATTGAACATATGTCTATGAGAAATAGGTGTACTAAACAAACACTTGTAAGAACGTATTAAAAATTTGGAAAACAATATTAAGGTGATACTCAGACACACACATATGAACCCCGGTACACACATCACACATTTATTCGGTCTCAGAAATCACTGAGCGTTCCTTGCGATTGAAACGACAAGTTATTATTATTTTTATTGTTTTGTGTGCAAAATTTTATTTTCTCTGTAAAATATTACATTCATACGTAGAATTTTACGTACATACATTTGTACATAAAAAGCTTTTCATAAAGTACTATGCATGTCATATATTAGCATTTCACAAACAGAGTATTTCACGTACAGCTACTTGACGGGTTCATACTTCTAAATGTCGTACATTCAGCATACAGTCATTTAAATTCTAATTGTTTTATATGTCGAGTATATGACAACAACACAGGAAAACTAAGTTTATGTTGAATATAAGTAGTATATCATTTATCATAAACATATTGCACATTAGAGAATAAACTTGTAAGTGCTGAATTCCATTGTATAAAAAACTAAATATTGCATTTTTATTTCTGATTGCGATTCGTCCGCATCTAAATAAATAGAGTAACTACATAACCATGACTATCTACCAGCTGTCTGAACATGTAAATTCATTCCTTTATTGTCCTTACTACAGAAAAACAGGTCACAAACCTGACAATATACCTGGGAAACACATCTATGTTCAGACCTTTTTGGATTCGACACATCTGTCGTATTTATTGTTATAACTTGTAAGAACGTACTGTGTCACAGGCAAAACAAACACCACACGGATTTATTTGAAAAGAACCCATTCAGCAGCAACGAACTAAATTTTAAAAGTTTAACGTTATTTCCTGATAAAATTATATTGCACTTGTATTTTAAAACCTCTTATTTGTGATCACAATTTTTTATATAAATATATATTTTTTTATTCCAAATGGCAATTGTTTCGTTCTTGGACGACTGTCTTCATAATTCGTAATACAGAAGCGTGGTTTCTCTGCCCAAAACACACTTATTGGAAGTTGAGAAATAATTCATATAATTTCTTTTGAAAAATTACCGACCAATACAAAACATCAATATCGGTATATTACAATTTGAATGGCATGTACATAGGTCAACATTCAAACAATGTATTTTTTAAACTGTCATTATCAAATTATTACCGTAATCCCATACAAGAAATGGTTATTTTGTAAGACAGGTATTGTTCAATATATCAAGGAGAACATACAATACAAAAGAAAGTTCCTAAGTGTCCAAGTATACTTAAAATGCATATGTTACAATGTAACCAAGTTTAATTTTGCTTCTTGATATTAGTGCAAGAACCAACCATGGTTCTAGAACGACATCACGTATCCATTTCTCACGTCTTATACAGGTTAGCTGCATTATCCTTGGACTTGTGCACCAGTTTTCCTCCAAGCCTGCAACAGACGTGCGGAACGGCGCAAACGTACTTGACACCATGGCCATCGACGAACCATTGTTCGGCCAAAAACCGCCCGCACCCCAAGTCGACGTACCATGGTTCGACCAAAAACCGCTCGCACCCTAAGTCGACGTACCATGGAAACCGCCCGCACCCCAAGTCGACGTACCATGGAAACCGCCCGCACCCCAAGTCGACGTACCATGGAAACCGCCCGCACCCCAAGCCGGCACAATAACACCTGTCATAAAGCCGTCCACAGTGGCACCCCATAACGGCACAAAACCACCTGCCAAAAAGCCGTCCACAGTGGCACCTCATACCGGCACAACACCACCTGTCATAAAGCCGTACACAGTGGCACCCCATACCGGAACAACACTACCTGTTATAAAGCCGTCCTCAGTGGCACCCCATACCGGCACAACACCACCTGTCATAAAGCCGTCAACAGTGGCACCCCCTTACGGCACAAAACCACCTGCCATAAAGCCGTCCACAGTGGCACCCCATAACGGCACAACACCACCTGCCATAAAGCCATCCACAGGGACGCCCCATAACGGCACATAACCATCCGTCAGAGCGCCTTCCACAGTGGCATCATATGACAACGCAGCACCACCAAGCATAAAACCTCCCACAGTGGAACTTCATGCCGACGTAGAACTACCTACAACGCCCTCCAGAGTGGCACTTCATGCCTGCACAAATCCACCAACATAAAGCCGACCACAGTGGAACCCCATGACCGCGAAACCCCACGTGACAGGGAGGCGTCTGGCGTGGAAGCCCATGACCGCGAAAGCTCACGCGACAGAGAGTCGTCTGGCGTGGAAGCCCAACACCGCGAACGCCAACGTGGTGGTAAGAAACATGACTGCCGTAGTCGTAGTGAGGCCGAATCCGAGGAAAAGAGAGTCAGGGTCATATCAACATCCCATGGGGCCGATTCCTATTACCCGAAGATTCAAATCGTCATCAACATTAATGATATTACGGAGGAACTCTGCAGGAGTTCTAAGACCGATTTCGATACCGAATCCGACGAGAAGACACCAACGTCGGCTCTTGACGTCTTACCACCTGTCCAGAGTGAAAGTCATGAAACAAATGGTGATGGATGTACATGTATGTATTACTAGGCTCAATTATGATTTTTTTAGTAATCATTTAATTTAATATTTAAACAATGTAATGAACTAGGCAAGTAGCTTATTATGTTTGGACGCTTGTTCAGGCATTACGGTGAGGGAGCAAAAGTAGATGAAATAAGTCGTGTCATCACTGAGTTAGAGACAGGTTATAGACTTCAGAGTGATATAGATAGGGCATACTCTGAATTTTGCTCTCTCATTGGGAATGAAATGACGGCGAAGCTTTCAAGACGAAAGGTAAATGTGAAACATGGAAAATCAAATAAGCGACGAAGGGTCGGGAAGCCATGGTGGAATGATGACCTAACCACCTTGTGAAATTATGCTTGTGAATCCAAATGTAAGTGGTTAAACTGTAAGTCAGCATCGGATAGGGCTCTATTGAGGTCTGATTATGTCCAATGTCGAAAGCGATTTGACCGAGCTGTTCAGTCTGCCAAACGGAAACACCGGGTCAAAACGCAGAATGATATGTTAGCAAACCTTGATATTGACCCTCAAACATTTTGGAGGGATATTGGAAAAGTTGGTGTAGGTCAAAGTAGAACTAAACAGATCCCAATGGAAGTTCGTTTGGATGATGGCTCATTATGTTCAGATAAAGAAATTTTAGATAGATGGAAAAATGACTTTCAGAAATTATATAATAAATCCAGCTTTACCTCTGCAGCAAACAATAATGTTATCGATGATAATGATACTGTGCCAATGGATTCTAGTGTGAATGAACACATAAGCATATTGGAAATCATAAAAGTTGTAAAAAATGCTAACAGAGGTAAGGCTGCTGGTACTGATGGTATTCCATACGAGGTGTTAAACAATAGAACAGCGATAGGTTTCTTACACGCATTGTTTAACGTGTGTTTTAGGACAGGAAGGATTCCACACGAGTGGGGAAAGGGTATTATTAACCCTATCCCTAAGGCGTGTACAGCCGACCCTAGAGATCCTTTATCATACAGGGGCATAACTCTTGCTAATACTATGTATAAATTGTACAGCTCTGTTTTAAACAACCGTCTATACAAATGGGTCGAAGATAATGATAAGGTGGTCGACGAACAGAATGGATTTCGTAAACAACGTAGTACAGTAGATCATCTCTCTTCTTTTACCAATCTTGTAGATACCAGGAAGAGGCTGAATCAATCTACTTTTTGTGCATTTATTGATTTAAAAATGGCATATGACTTTGTTGATAGAGATNTTTATATATATATATATATATATATATGTATTTTATATTAACTTGTGATACTTTTCTGTTATACTGTTTTATTTATAATACATGTTTACGATTTAAGACACAATTTGGTTGTAACCAGACAATCATATACCAACCATTTTGTTGACATTAAGGTAAAGTGTTTGCATGATTGACCAACTGGCCATCACATTTACATTATGTTTAAAACAAACTTAGCTGCCTTTTTAATATGCATTCAATTTCGAGTTCCATAGCATTCGAAAATTCATAGTTCATATATTTAAAAATATGTAATACATTTTTATTCTATTGAAGGTCCTGATTGTACAGTAGTGAACGGGGCTCAATGCAACGCTGATACTGAACAATGACAGTTTACATTCGATGGAACGTCCCCCAACTGCTTATGTACACCTATTACCATGCCTATGATACGAACTTAGATCTATTTCAGCATGGCCATCATTATTGTGTTAATTTTAAGAACGTTATATACGTTAACTGTAATTTGTGACATTTTATTATGATCGTTTAAACACAACTCATAAGAAAATAAAACAAAAATGTGAACAAAAGAATTGTATCACAGTATCCAATACAGATAATTAAGTTTGCTATGCAACTCAACGTGAAACAATCGACACGTTTGTTCAATTATAGATGCTTTTATATATTTTGAAGTTGTTTCTTTGTTAAACTGTGTCGGGATAAAGCTGCTCACACAGTTTTATGACATAATTGTGTGGCTTGTTAGAACTTCATAGAACATTATTTGTGATTGTCCGAAATCTCATTATGTTTAACTTTAAAAACGACACAGATAAAATGGGGAAAAAATGAGAAGAAAATAAATGGAACATTAGTTAAGTGTCAAATAAAGACAACAAGTTCGATTTGAAAGAAAACGTAAAGCACTCGATAAAATTATGAATTGCATAGTGTTAAATACCATAGTCAAATCCTCTCGAACACTATAAGTATCACACTTCGGCTATTTTTAATATGTATTATCTTAGTACAATGCTAGCGAATGTATAAAGTGTCAGTCTTTGCATTGTACTGTGTGATAAGTTATGAGTCCTGGCATAGCGAATGTTGTACGTATAACGTTAAGTTACTGTTGTTTCTGTGTTACAGAGATTTGTTTTCATTTTTTTATGAACCGAGAATAAACTTGTGTAACTGCTTGATTCTGTCCACTTGGCGAAGAACAAGCTTCATTTCTTCTTATATTATTTTAATTATTATTATAACCACAACAGTGACGTTCATAATGTGTGAATGAAAATATTGCAAATGTGTGAAAACGTTTGATCAGACGTTTGTTTAATTTTTAGAGAGCCATTTTTCAAGGTGAATTATTATAAAGAGTGCATATGCGTTTATTGTTTTTCTGTTATATCTCAGTATATGAAATCACATAATCGAGTTTACTTTACGCAAAAACGACAAGGGCAAATGCGCATTCTCGGGAAATCAAGGGGACTGCAGACCTGTACAACACAACAGATAAAACCGTCCTTGGGGAAATCCTATGAACGCTAATAGGGTGGTGATCGAACGCGGGGCCTCATGAACGCTAGGCGGGCACAATATCCACTACGCAACATCGACCCAACTGTTGTGTTTAAATTTAAGTTTATATCAATATGCGTTATACTTTGACTATGTATTGCTCTGTTTTATACTTAAAGTCTGAAATGTATGTATGGACAGATTTGCAGCAAATCAGGAGATTGGCCCAGTCATCCCGGTCGGCCCAGTCAGTAGGTGTAACATGTATTACACTATAATGCTTTTAAAATTATGACACAAGTCGTTTTCGTTAATAATCAATGTATGCCTATACAGAAAAAGAGAGTAATTTAATGATTGCTTTCCTTAGGTTTGACATCAGTAACTGATACAACTTTGAAGGTGATGACCGCTAATAATCTTTGCTTTATAATACCGGTAACGCTAGCGAAAAAACTTATTTTCTCGTATTTTAATAACATACGACAAGTAGATCTTGTGTTAAGGAAGGGTCAACAATTATTACATAATTCTTAATAGTTGATGGTCGGATGGCGAGAAACCCCAGCCGGCAGGGTGCAGAAAGACGCAAGCGTCCTCCTGTCGTTCGCGAGAGGCCGGCCGAGAACATCGAATTGTCTGGAGACCCCACAACCATTTCTGTAGACGACGCGTTGTGATCGTTCCGGCGACAATGACGGTGGTCAACACATGGTTACGATTCTACTGTCGCGATAGCATCTTAATACGTTATGCTGAAGCCATTGGACGTCCTCTAGATTTCGTAAAACATATTTGGTACTGACTATCTCAAAAGTAAATGTTTAGAAAACTAAATGTATACTAGTTTGACGGTATGTGTCAATTAGAGAATACACGTTAAAAAAACAACGCAAAGCCTCATTTGAAAATATAAAAAAAATACATTATATCTGACCTATGCAACATGCCCGTTCTTGTTCCATCAAAGATTTTGATATAAAGAACGTACCAACAACATAGGCAATTAACAGTCTTCCTTAACCTTTCTGCTTTCATACTGTACATACATACTTACATATAGAGATATACTTAGTATGTCTTTTTAGACAGATAACTATAATATTGAAAAATATACCAAAAACAATTATATTACAATTACTATCATGTATTGTTCTTCAACTCTCAAACATGTACACACTGCTATGTATACAAGTATCATAATCATGTGCCTCATAGACTAAATTGTGTTATTAGGTAAAGTGGAAAGTATTGTTATACTGTTATTCTTACAACAATTTTTCATATTTAGACCTAATATATATTAAAAAAACTGTATACTTGATATGTTGTTTTACTTAATTAGCTTAATCACAATTTAACGTAATTACACATATTTTAGTATAGATTATTATCGATATATATTAAAACAGTAAAAAAATATGTATTAATATATGTATTGTTGCAATTGAACGTATTATTGTTTTGTAAAATCCTGACTATTTACTTTGTAAACACTGTATGCTTACTTTGTCCACTTGGGCTTTTGGCCTTCTGGATGTATTGTTCAATAAACTTGTATATTATTGTATTTGACTGTATGCGGAAGTAGTTTTTGAATATGTGAACCTGTAAACAGTAGAATATATTTACAGATATATATATATATATCTTTTTTAAGTTCGCTGTCACCACGATTTATTATATTGATGTATTTCCATTTTTTGTGTTATACTTCCTTCTAATAAAACGTCAGCATTGCAATACTTTTGTTTGTACTTTATATGTTAGTTAGAAGTTATACGCCTATATATATATATTCATATAAATTCCGGCAAATGATACTGATTCTATACTGATATTCAGATCAAACGTAATTCCTTAGTTGACAACACAATATTGCAATTATCCTTTGTTTATTTATAATGTTACCGTAAGCTAGTATTATACGAAATAAAATGGATGATTAAAGCTGATGTCACCTTATTTGAGCTTTTGGATGGCTAGCGACGGTTTTAATAGCATCTGCATGTGCTTTGTTGACGTTATAACACGGACAAGATGCTTCACGGAATTTTCAAAACTCGCCCTGAGCGTTCATAATGCATAAAAGCCCGAAAAATAAGAATCAATCCTTGTATTTATATGTGTCCTTTGATTTGAAACAATAAAAACATATCCGAGCGTAACAAACAACTCAGAATTGTATGCTTTAAGGGAGGAAACACCTGTTGTAATTTTAGTTTCGGGAACAGCTACTACCCGCCCCTTAAGGTTGTGTTATTCATTATTCCTGCGCGAAGAAAAGCAGTTCTGAAGTTTTATCATTAATAATAATTACACGTAGCACATTATTTGGATAATTAAAATATCGATTGCAGCTAAAACAGTGCTGTAGAATAGATTAATGCCATTATTTTAGCTTTGACAGGAGTCATAAAAAAACTAAATTTTGTTTAAACGACAGGCTTACCTCAATGGCAACTATAATCCAATGCTAGTAACAATAACGTTACAACGATATATACTTCCAGTGTCTCTTCTTAAGATGTTATGCATGATAAACACACAATCCGAAATACGTTTTGGATTCGTTTGATGCTTTAAACAAATATCTAACTGTTAAAAATCCACCGAGTCCATATTGTTGTCCCAAAATGTTTCGTCACCGAAATGACGTCACACGAGATACGGAAAGCCGGTTTGGTAATATATTCTTAAAGAAATAATTGACGACTAAGAAAATTGATGGGATAAATCGAATACTAGGTCGGTGCCGAATAAAGCTAAGGCTCGTGGTTCAGATTTTCTAAGCCTCGCAAAAAAAAAATTTGCTTTATACGACACAGACCTAGTTTTTTCTATATTTTGTCTTCAATTCTGCTTTTGTTTTATATGAAACATCAAAGAAACAAAAGAAAACAAACGGGTAATACTTATTCATGTTTGTGACTATATTTACAAAAGTAGTGCGGCCACGGTACTGGGATCTGTATAACTACGCGTCAGCGTCTTGAAACCGTTGGTCTGATTTTAGATGCTCCGCCTTCTAAGGCGGTATCGCCGCCTTACGGGTTACGCAAAATGAACTTGTTCATTTTTCTACAGAAAAGTAAGAGTGTATGCAAATATATTAGTTTAATGCGCAACTAAATAGAATTATTTATTTTGAGAATGGTATATCCGTGTTTTATAAAATCACTCTCGTAAACATAGTAAAATATCTGACATTGCTTTTTCTTAGATGCATTACTGTAAAATTCCACAAACTGTAAACCGTTATAACTCACAAGGCAGAACACAGTATCAAACATAATGGTGACATCCTTAACTCAGAATTACTTAAAATATTTTGGACCGATTTGGCCCAATGGCACACAAACGTGAGTTAGAATTAGAGACGAATCGCTAGTAAATCCACATCCTGAAGGCCTGAACATACGAAACATCATCAACGTCATTCTCAATATCAATGTGACGCCACCAACGTACATTTCTGGTCAAATCAAGTACGTATGGACATAACAATCTGGAAGTAACTCGAATCATAGAAGAACCTCTTTAAAAAATCAATTTTGCTAATACCGGAAGTAAAACATAATCTCCCTTACATCATCAACTGTCTATCGTTGCAAAAAATTGCAAATTGCACTTTAGAGAATAAAGAACGAACCGTGAAAACGCATAGATTTTTTGTTTTATCATGTTGCAAAATTTATATTTCCTGTTGAGATAAAATTAATTTTAAGTTGCTAAAAACGAGAATCATACAACTATGATGTATTCTAAAAAAAAATAAAAAATAAAGAGAACATTCATATTTTATATTGATGGTCATCTATTGGTATAAGATATAAGATCCTGTATCTGTATAGCTAAACAAAACCACATATAGGCCAAACCAATTAATTATGATATATTGAAAAACAAACGGAAAAGATCCTTTAAACGATTTATCTTTCATGAATGCGTGTTAATAACGAAATGCTACAAGTATAGCCGTATCCTAGAAGATGTTATGTGTTTCAATAGCAATTATGATTGATAACCTGACTAATTAACAATACACATTTAAGATAAATGTTATACACAATTTGAAAAGTACAACTTATGTATTCCCACATATCACAAGTATATTGAACTGTGTAGAATGCAGCTATCATGTTAAGATAGTAGTAAATTAACATTTAAAAAATGAAAACAATATTACATTGTATACCTGATTTATAACTTATGCGTTAAAGCTCAAAATATCTTGAAGCTTGATATTTAAGACAAATACAACTTCGAAACCCTTATATTACCCTCATGTTAAGATGGTAGTAGATTAACATTTAAAAAAGGAAACAATATTACATTGTATACCTGATTTATAACTTATGCGTTAAAGCTCAATATATCTTGAAGCTTGATATTTAAGACAAATACAACTTCGAAACCCTTATATTACCATCATGTATATATAAAATATACGTTTATTGATGATTCAAATCACGTAGCGTGTAACATACTTCCATAATCAACATCGGGGACAACACAGAAAGTCATTACAATGTTTACCTAAAGATATGGCGAGCGCATGTGATACATTTCTATATAAATAAAATACGAATGTCAATTAACATCATGAAATACAAATCTGCAACAGTTATTTACAAAAAAGTAATCGTAGACAAATATATATATAATGATTGATTATTCAATTCAATAGCTTGTAAGAGCGTTGGGTGTTATGAGCCCTTTTGTCATCTTCTTAACGAAACGACACATTTCATTGGATAATACAAGTATGTGTAAGCTATTTGATTGGTAAACATTGATATGTGAACCAACTTAAAAAGAACAGTTTATTGATTTGGTGCACGGTTAATTGGTGAACACAAGTTGACGTGAACGTTTCGATTTACACTAGCTTATAACTTTAATCAACCATCATAACTTAAATTAAGATCGTTTACTTTGTTTAGCAAGACGACAATAACGACCAAAAAAGAATCTAAATCACTTCAATACGGAATACCGTTAGGGACATCGTGGTAACACATTAAAATCCAGAGTGCGATAATGCAAAAGTGCGATAGTGCGATTGCGACAATGCGATAGTACGATGCCGACAATGCGATGATACGATGGCGACAGTACGATATGACTATCGCATTTTCGCCATCGTACTTTTGCGTTGTCGTACTGTCGTCATCGTATTATCGCATTGTTGCCATCGTATTGTCGCACTGTAGCATTATCGCCCTCTGGATTTTAATGTGTAACCACGATGGCCCTAACGGTATTCCGTACTTCAATGCATGATATAGATCTTACAATTATCCTACAGTACATTATACAAATGTTTCCCTCCTCCGGTTATTTGATTTCGATTTCCTCAGTTTGTTTGTTGTTGAGTTATGGATAATAGATAACCAGGCAGCGAATACAATCCTCAGCAAGTATATACTAATTGAGTTTAACAACAACAGCCGCATTCGCAAGCACGAAACGTCTCACACGCCCCATAACTATGTTAAGTGCAATATGAATAATGTCAAAACATGATTCATTAAAGACATAACATACATACATGTATATCAATAAAAGACAAGATATATGACCAATATGAACGTATATAATAAATAAACGTTTACAGTATACTACAAAAACGTGGCAGTGGTAACTGTTCCAATGGCAATAAGCTATTTATGTGAATAGTTTTGATTATACGCGACTTATCTTCTATTTGAGCCCTTATTACAGGTATGAGAGAGAAAGACTTTTCAATAATCTGATATACTTGTTCGCTCCAGGTATCAGAAAGCTTAGTTTTGCCTTTCAAACCAAAGTGTTTTGTATGAAGAATCTGTAACCTGAAGTAAATCGTTTCCCGCACTCTACGATCGTAGTAGTTCTTTTCTTTGTCGCCACCATGTTAAGATACAATATAAGCCAATGTATTTGCTTCCTGAATTTGGTTTAAATATGTCGCATGCAATCTGTTGGATAAGAGCCACTCGCATATTGTCCATAGAGACCTTAATTATACTGCATCAAATGCTCGACAGAACATAAGAAAATTACATGTTAAGAGCACATGAACTAGTGGAATGTACAATATATGCTTGGACTTAGGAAGGATTTACTGATTTCGAGTCGCTCTTCTGTTCATTGGGAAACGTTCCGAACATTTGAAAATAAACGACGCGAATGACCTAATCGTGCGAGCGTGCGTGTGTGTGTGTGTGTGGGTGCGTATGTTTAGGGTAGTAGGACTGAGCAAAGTATGATTTGCGTACTATGATTCAATAGTAGCGAATATCAAATTGCATTTTTTAAATTAGAAATTTCATTTTTTTTTATCCAATCACATGTTATATTACTACAACTATTCCGTTGAAAACACATGATATGCAAAAGTATTTGAATTTTAGTGAGGTGCGGCTTATATTGCAGTGACAACGCAGGGTTGATTTTGTATGTATACCAATAAGCTGCAGCATACAAGTATTAAACTGAACCGTATTATTCTTATAATTAACCCATTTATGCCTAGTGGACTTTCCCATTCTTCTGAATTGGATCAATTTATTTCCAAAATTAGGGATGTCTAGTATATGTATTTCTATATTTAGAATATTTCTTACAGAAATTTCTTTAAGCAAACAGCGCAGACCCTGATGAGACGCCGCATCATGCGGCGTCTCATCTGGGTCAACGCTGTCTGCCAAGGCTTTTTTTTCTAGACGCTAGGCATAAATGGGTTGAATTGAACCGTATTATTCTTATAATTAAATAATATTTTAAAACGTGCGTCACTTACACATTTAAACAGTGTATAACAAGTACTCGTCATAAACACGTTGAACAACAAAATATGAGGTAAAGACAATGACAAATAATGCAATTGCGGGAATTGTGAAATCACTTTTCATCACGTCAAAGTAATTTTAGGGGATTGACATTAACAAAACACAAGATAAACCAAAAAATTTATAAAAGATCTGTGCTGAAGATGGATTAATGGTTAACGTTCGCCACGAAAATATGTCAACATATAAAATCTGTGAAAATAATTGTTACCACTCTATAAGCCATTGTTATGACTCAAACTTCATGGAACTGTGTAAGGATTTCACGTGGTCAAATCTTAGAAACTCTACTTGATAAAAGCTAGTGAAATATTTGACAATGTTTAAGTCAATTGTAAAAAATAGGTTTACCAGGTCAAATGTTATAAAACATGTGTAGCGCTCTAGAAATAACAATCATTACTCAATCTTGATATACCTGGTCAGAATATTTATCATGACAATACCTACGCCAAATTTGAATCTGGGTTATACGCGTCTCAAACCCTAGGTAACCAGGCCATACATTCTGTCCGAACGTTTATCCTGACATTTAAACTGTAATTTAACCATATAAGACACATATATGCCTCAATCTTGACGAAACCTGGTCATGTTTGGGCTTAAGGGCCTCCATGGTCGTCTCTTTAATATAAAATAATATACATTTCGTCTCCAACTCTCAAACACCATCAAGTGTCTTTTCTGTCCTTTCAACGCTGATTTACACACACTCAAACATCCTTTCCAAAAGTAATTAATTATGCTCATAACGTGTGACAGATAAGAGATAAGAGTTCTCCGAGGTCGATTTTTAATTATATAAAGATACATATTGGAGCTTTAGGATAACGGCAGTGCTGAGTGCGTTGCTAATGAACATGAAACTTCTTTGCGCGGTTACATTTTCTGTGGTTGGTATGTACTTTCTCGCAAGATTAATCATGAATAACATGTTGATCTTAAATAAAATATTCGAAATTCTAGTTTCATTTGATGCTGATTTGTATAACAATAAAATATACAACATATTTTGTATAAATAAAACTTCAAACATATATATTTTTGTTTACGGTAATGGTGTACATTTTGACTATGTGACTGACAGTTTTCATAAATGAATTTCACCATCTTGAATGTTTAAACCTTACACAGACTTTATTGCAACTGTTTTGAATTGATATATTTCCGTTTGTACATGCTATAATACTACACAGTCCTTCCCAAAAATATTTTTTATTGCCAGCCAGGAGGTCCTATAATCATGCAGCCATTGCCGGCCCAGACTGATCATTTCCGGCCCAAAAAAGAAAGATTTAGAAAAACGATAAAAATGAGATTTTTTACAATATTTTAATATAAGTATAATAGTTATAGCACACATCTTCACATGTATATGTAGGTAACAGTAATAATGCATTGCATTCATTCATGCAGAATGTCCAAGATTTATTTTTCATTTGTGTCTTCATCCTGGAAGTCTGAATCCACATCCTCTTCTGAAGACACATCCTCATCCTCATCTTCTGCCTCGTAAATCAGAGGTGAGGCCTTTGGGTCATCCGTGATGATTGCTTCACCATCAGACATAGCCTTGGGTGGGCGCTGATAAGTCAGCCGACGAACACCATCTCCCTGTATCATGAGCATAAAATATTTAATTCTTTTGCTAAGTTTTTGTAGGCTAGCATACCTTTAGGCTTATACAATTAAACCAGTTTAAAGTCAATCTATGTTAAATGCTTTTGAGTTAATATTGGGTGATTGCGCTTTTTGTTATCCTCTTTTTTTCATCCTCAGNAGTTTAGGCGGAAAGCGTCGTCCCTGATTAGCCTGAACGGACTGCACAGGCTAATCTGGGATGACACTTTACGCACATGCGTTTTGTCCAGTTTTCTCAGAACACGACACATTTTACACGATGTCGAACGTAAAAAAATTGTAATACTCGGCTCACAAACTACTCATTTACTGTCATATATAAGAAATATTGCGGTTATATTTTCACAATATGCGAAATCAAAAGAAGGTTTGTATACAATATTTGAAGAGCAATATCCTCGAACATGTATAAATTAATCATTTACGCTTTAAAAATAAAACACAATAAAACATCACCTGCACCAGCAGGAGAAAAGCCTTATTTCAGAATTTACAAAACCAGGTCTCTTTTAATTCACGGAAAGACGACTGGTCACAACATTTTGTTTATTTTTAAACATTAAACGTACTGCGTAAGGATAATACTTATTGAATGTTGAATGTGTGCAATTAGACCAACGGCACTGGATTGGACTATCCGACGGGACAAACGAACATATCTGGACCTGGTATCCTTCGGAAAAGCGTGCTGAATATACAGACTGGGACCGCGATCAACCAAACGGCGGAACTGGGGCTAACTGCGCTGCCATTGTTGCCTCACACAACTACCATTGGGTTGATCAGCCGTGTAATCGCCTGTTCCAGCCAGTCTGTGAACTCGTGTATGCATTTTGTTTAGCTTATGGTTAGTTCACACCATCGGCAATCGCCGCGCTTTAAATCAGCGAGCAAAGCGCCGTCATTTTTGTTTACTTTTCCAAAAATATCACGATCTCTTACGCTCTGATAAGCTCTGATACGCTCTGATACGAATTAATATCCGCTTTGGGGACGAATATTTCCCGACTTGTTACGATTCCTCACGCTTTGATCCCGCTTTGATCCCGCTTTGTTACGCTTGAAATCACGCTTTGATAAGCATTATTACGCTTTAAAACGCTTTGATGCGATTATGACGCTTTAAATCAGGCTCTGATACGAATATCAAGCTCTGTTTTGCATTTTTTCGCTCTGTTACGTATTGGACAATGTCGAGATCGCCGCTTTTTATGCCGCTTTTGATCCAGCGACTATATAAAGATGCAGCAGATCCACAAAATCATTGAATCTTTGACTCAAGAACACGATGACCGAACAACAAGATCCAGAAGTTCCAGATGTACCAGAGAATGATCTATCTAAAGACTTGACGTTTGTCTCCCTGTTGTATAACTATATCCTAGCCCTTGAGGCGGATGAGAGGGAGGAAGAACAGCAAAGACAAGGGGAGGTTGACCTACCAGCATGAGGGAGAAGACCATTTATCAGAAGCTGCTGGACCAGGCCATGGCTCACTGAAGAAAGAAGACAGCAATATGGTCATTACACTAGCTTCCTGGACACACCACTCAGATTAGAAGACCCTGCTGCCTTCAGAAACTTCACCAGATTAAACCCTGAGGTGTTCGATGATAACATGGAAAGAGTGTCACCAGTCATCCAGAAGCAGCAGACTAACTACAGGCACCCCCTGTCAGCTGGCCTCAAGCTGGCAATCACCTTGAGACATCTGGCCACTGGGTACAACTACAGGTCACTGGCATATGGATTCAGATGTGGTATCTCCACCATATCAGAGCTGATTCCATAAGTGTGCATGGCCATTGTACAGGCGTATAAAGATGAGGTTTTCAACACACCCACCACCCCTGAAGCATGTAGACACCTTTCCCAGCAGTATGAACAGAGGTGGAATGTCCCCCATGTAGTTGGTGCACATAGCCATCAAGAAGCCCGCAAACACAGGCAGTCTCTACCACAACTACAAAGGGTTCTTCTCCATACCAATGCTAACCCTTGTAGATGCAGAATACAAGTTCATCTGGATTGAGCTGGGAGGTAAAGGTACATGTCTGAATCCCAGATATTCACAGACTCTGAGCTCTTTGAATGCATAGACGATGGACCCATAGGGCTGTACCCCCCCAAGAATGGTGTCCTAGATTTACCAGTGGCAGCTTCCACAATCACAGTGGTCGAGCAGGAGATGCCATGTCAACAGCCCACCAGTGTCTGGGGCTCCCAAGACTATCATTACATGAGCAGCCAGTACCCTGCACTGTAACCACAACCATCATCACAACCATCAATGAGCTCCACCAACATCCTGGACCTGGACACGCAGGCAGCTAGAGCCATGACACCCCTAGCAAGGTTATCACCTTCACTAACAGCTACCAGATCCCAAGGTTATAATGCTGCTGCTACAGACAAGACCACAGAATCCCTGAACCAGAGTGACTTTGTGAGCACAGCCATGACCACTGCNTCTGGGAACTCCTCAACCTCCACCTGAAGATGATATTTGAATTACCTATGACATTTGAATTACCTATAAACGACATGATACTGTAATTGACCCGATATTGTGCAACAATTTATATTATGTGGATAGTTGACTTCGCCATGGACATCTTTTGATTTGTAAACAGTGATACTATTAGTGTTTGTTTTTGTTTGGTTCAGTTTGTTGCTTTTTGTACATATTGGTAATATGTTTCTTCATAATAAAACTAATAAAAGAGAATATGTTACATTTAAAAGAATGCCTTT